>PVIA01011826.1:0-41795 GCA_004024845.1 Tonatia bakeri
TTTGATCTGTTCTTTCACTTGGGTTACGTTTCTTTGTCTTGGTGCACCTGGAATGTTGTAAGGGGCGGAGCCTTTGCTATTCACTATGGTGGGGCTCCCACTTGTTGGCATTGTAGTGCTGCATGTGGGAGAGGTGTCAGAGAGGGTACAATGACGGTTGCTCGACTCTCACCCCACTTTGAAGAGACTGGCCGTTTCTTCTGCCACCACAATCCCCACAGGTTTTTATAGCCAGATGTTTTAGGCTTTATTTTTCCCATGCTAGAACCGTGGGCTGCAAGGTCTTTCTTACTCCCCAGTTGTTTCTCACTGTTTATCCGCATGCGAATGTGGGACTGCCGGGTCGCTAGCCACTGCCTTGTCTGCCTGGTCTGCCAGCTTCTGCTGTGCCCTGTGTCCACTTCACCCAGGCTACCTGTCTCTGCCTTTCCTACCAGTCTGGATGAATGTTTATTATTTAACTCCTTAGTTGTCGAGCTTCCATAGAGTCAATTTCCTGGCAGTTCTGGTGGTTTTTGTTTTTAAATTGGTTGTTTCCTTCTTTTGGTTGTGTGAGGAGGCAAAGTGTATCTACATATGTCTCCATCTTGGCCAGATCTCAAGATGGGCTTTTTCTTTTCTCTGGAAAATGTCTTTGGGATTTTGAAAGAGATTGCATTGGATCTGTAGATTACTGTGAGTAGTATTAACTTCTTAACAGTAAGTCTTCCAATTTATGAACATGGAATGCTTTCCATTTTTTTGTGTGTGTTCATCAATTTCTTTCAGCAGTGTTTTGTTGTTTTTGGTGTACAATTATTGTAGCTACTTGGCTATGTTTATTTTCAAATATTTTATTCTTTATTATGAATGGAATTGTCTTAATTTTCTTTTCAGGTCATTCGTTGTTAGTGTACAGAAACACAATTGATTTTTCAAAAATTTGTTTTTATTTATTGATTTGAGAGAGAGAGGAAGAGAGAAAAAAAAACATTTGTTGTTCCACTTATTTATGCATTCATTGGTTGCTTCTTGTGTGCCCTGACCAACAATTGAACCCCCAGCCTTGGCCTATCAGGACAATGCCCTATGCAACTGAGCTACCTAACCAGGGCCTTAAATTTGTATTTATTTATTTTAGAGAGAAACCTCCATCTGTTGTTCTCCTCATTTATGCAGTCATTGGTTGACTCCTACATGTGCCCTGATCAGGGATTGAACACATAACCCAGGGCATGTTAGGACAATGCTTTAGCTAACTGAGTTGCCTTCCAGGGCTCAGAACTTATTTTTGAGTATTGATTTTATATCTTGTATTTATGCTAAATTTGTTAAATTTTTTATTAGTTTTTTTGTGAATTCTTTAAGGTATTCTACTTATAAGATTATTATTTGTAAACAGAGATAACTTTACTTCTTTCCAGTTTGGTAGCAGCCTTTTATTTCTTTGTGTTGTCCAATTAATTACTCAGGCAAAAGTGGGCATTCTTGATCTTAGGGGGAAAAAGCTTTCAGTCTTTCACTATTGAGTATGATGTTAGCTGGGGGTTTTTTATAAATGATCTTTATCATATTGAGGAAGTTCCTTTCTGTTTCTAGTTTATTGAGTTGTTTAAATCATGAAATTGTGTTGAATTTTGTCAGGTGTTTTTACTGCATTGAGGTTATCATGTATTTTTCCCCTTATTCTGTTGATGTGCGGTATTTCATTGATTGATTTGTATATTGTGAACCATCTTTGCACACTGGAGATCAATTTTCACTTGGTCATGAAGTATGATTCCTTTCATATGTTACTGAATTTGGTTTACTGGTATTCTGTTTAGGATTTTTGTATTTGTAATCATAAGTGATATTGGTATATAATTTTCATGTAACTTAATGTGCATTTCATCTAAGTTAATTTGTTGCCATATAATTATTCATAATATTCTCTTATAAATCTTTAATTTTTTAAAAAAATTTTTAAAGATTTTATTTATTTATTTTTAGAGAGGGAAGGGAGAGGGAGAGAGAGAGAAAGAAACATCAATGTGCAGTTGCTGGGGGATATGGCCTGCAACCTAGGCATGTGCCCTGACTGGGAATCGAACCTGCGATGCCTGGTTTGCAGCCCACGCTCAATCCACTTGAGCTATGCCAGCCAGGGCTATAAATCTTTAATTTTTATAAAATTGGTAGTGTCCCCACTTTTATATCTGATATTATTAATTTGAGTCTTCTTTTTTCTTAGTCACTCTAAGGTTTGCCTATTTTCTTAATCTTTTCAAAGAAGCAACTCCTAGTTTTGTTGATTTTTAAGTTGGTTTTTCTATTCTCTTTTATTTGTTTTCTTTGCTCTAATTTTTATTACTTTTGTTCTTTTGCTATTGTTGTGTTTAGTTTCTTCTATTTCTAGTTCCTTAATGTGTACAGTTAGGCTACTGATTTGAGATATTTCTTTTTTAATGTCTGCAGCTACAGCTATTAATTTTCCTCTTAGCACTGCTTTTACTGTATCCCTTGAGTTTTGCTATGTAGTGTTTTCATTTTCATTCATCTAAAGATAATTTCTAATAAAATTTTTAATTTATTGATTTTATGTTTTTTAAACTTACATCTGTTTTGGCCTTAATGTTGCATAAGAAAAATCTTATATCTTGAGTCATGGTTGTACATTATTTAAATTATGTTATAATTTAAAAAAGCATTTAATCATCAGTAGAAGACTATAAGAGTCCCCCTTTAAATTCACTGTGCATATGATTCAAGTTTTGTCAGAGATATGTCTTATCTATAGAAAAGGCAAAAGCCTCAGTGAATAAGTGAATCTGTGGTCTTTTTATGGGCTCTGGATACACTATTTTTGGTGGTCTTTACCTTTACTGAAGATCTACGTTAAGAAGAGAGAGGTGGCTGAGAGCTGGTCTGTGAATCTGTTTAAAGGTTCTCCAGATCTGGTTCAGTGAATTGCTCTTCTTTAATTCTGTTTTGTTCCCTTCTTGCCAATTCCTCCCAATTTCTGCATTGTCATCTTCACAGTTTTTGGTGACCATACAGGGATGTCTGACCTGCAGCCTGTGGGCCACATGTGTCCACAATGGCTATGAATGCATCCCAAAACAAAATTGTAAATTTACTTAAAACATTATGAGATTTTTTTTGTGTGATTATGTGTCATAGTGTATTTAATGTGTGGCCCAAGGAAATACTTCTTCTCCCAGTGTAGTGCAGAGACACCAAAAGATTGGACACCCCTGAATTCTAAATACTACATTTTATAGATCTGTAAATAGTTCAGCATTTGAGGCCAGTGATAGACATGAAGTAGCCAGTTGTTCTGGACAAGTTGCAAGTCCCACCAGTTCACTTGGCTTTCTGAGCATGTTCACCTTAGCCGTGAGAAAAACTTGGAATTCATAGCTCTTGATTAGACCACTTGGAGTGATCTAGGAGATTGCTTCTTTAGAAGGTATGCACCCATTTGATCATGTGTACTAATGCATATACCCCTCTCCCACTGCAGGTTTTCAAGAACCCCTGTGAGGTGGTGACTGTGCTGCTGATTCAGACCCTGGGGGACTTGGTGCCCTCTCTACCCATGTGCCTCACCTCCAGTGTGGAGCGGGCAGGACCTGAGCTAGAGCTCCCCAAGCTGCTGGAGTTGTACGCTGCCACTGCCCACTTTGCCAAGGGGCTGGAGATGGCACTGCTTCCCCACTCACGTAAACATATCTCTTCCCGTCTCCACCTTGTCTTTACTTACTCTTGTTGAAGCTTCTGGGGTCTGGTTTGGTATGTCTTTTCAGGCGCCTGATTTTACAGAAATGAAAGGCGTCACTGTTCTCCTCAACAGATACAAAAACCTTTTCTCTGAAAATATTACCATTATGGAAATAGTTGCTGCTTAATATACTTACCGAACAGCTGTGCTGCCTTGGTGCTTTACTCATTCTGGGGAAGTGATGAACCCTTCTGCGGGGTCTTAGAAGGTACAAGAAGCAAGTAGACATTAGTAGCTGCCAGTTGGCAAGGGTTTCTTTGGGAATGTAGTGTCCCCTTCCTTTTAAGTCATCATTCAACCTCAGGCAATTCAACCTAAAAGTTAGAAAACAAATGGGTTAGAGGAGCTTTTGATATGGCAACAAGTTTTGAGGATAGGGGTGCTGTGTCAGGACTGAAGGTTTTCATAGGGAGAATGGGCATCCCCGATTGCCATCTCAGAGCAGAGCAGTCTCTCTCCCCATTTGGGCACATGATGCCCTGGGGTCTGCACTTCCCCAACTCTTCCCATCTGTGTTAAAAGCATCATCAGCTTATAGCCCTGGCTGGCGTAGCTCAGTGGATTGAACGTGGGCTGTGAACCAGGCATCTCAGGTTCAATTCCCAGTCAGGGCACATTCCTAGGTTGCAGGCCATGTCCCCCAGCAACCGCACATTGATGTTTCTCTCTCTCTCTCTCTCCCTCTCCCTTTCCTCTCTAAAAATAAATAAATAAAATCTTTAAAAAAAATTTATTAAAAAAAAGCATCATCAACTTCTAAGTAACACAGACCTCATGACGCATGCTGCTGTCAGATCAGGAAATAGCTCTAGGAAGGTCTTGTTCTGCCATGAGTGACTGCTGTGTCACCAGCTCAGCTTATTTAATAGTTATTCTCTTTAATTTTATACTCGTATATAATTACCTTGGACATTCCAGGGAGTATGTTTATTGTTCGGGCTCCTGGTGATTCATAGGTGTTTTTGGCATACTCAGTGGTCAGGCCTTGGTTGTGGGAGAGGCACAGTGACTGTGGCAGCTTCCAGGGGATGAAGGTGCCCTTCCAAGTGGCCAGAGGGTATGGAGGCCATGCATCCTGCTGGAGCATAGTGGATGAAGGTGCTCCAGGAGCAGGTTACCTCCTCCCCCTAGACAGTATTGAAGAGTCAGGTATACAAGTGCTTTGTTAGTTAGCCATAATGGTTAAGGTTTTTAATGATTCCTATTGCTATTGTCAAAAATGTATTTTTTTAAAAGATTTTATTTATTTATTTTCAGAGAGAGGAGAAGGGAGGGAGAAAGAGAGGGAGAGAAACATTATTCAGTTGCCTCTTGTGGTCCCCCAACCTGGGACCTGCCCCAAAACCCAGGCATGTGCCCTGACAGGGAATCAAACTGGCGACCTTTAGGTTCATAGGCCAGCATCCAGTCTGCTGAGCCTTACCAGCCAGGGCTCATAAAAGTTTTATTTGTTTGTTTGTTTGTTTTTAGAGAAAGGGTAAGGGGAGGAGAAAGAGAGGGAGAGAAACATCGATGTGTGGTAACCTCTCGTGTGCCCCCACCAGGGACCTGGCCTGCAACCCAGGCATGTGCCCTGACTGGGAATTGAACTAGTGACCCTTTGCTTCACAGTCCAGTGCTCAATCCACTGAGCCACACCAGCCAGGGCGAATAAAAGTTTGTTTTTTTTTTTTTAATTTAAAAATACTTTGGAAACACTTAACAGAAATAAAAAAGAGAATAAAAATGAGTCTCACTCATTACTCTGAAAGAGTCACTGAAACATTATATATTTCTTCCCGGTAATTCAAATATAAATGCACATTTTTTATAAACATCTATACTTTATATGCACACACATACATCTATACATATTTTTAAATATTGGTTGAATACAATCTTATATTCTCTTTTTTTGCTTAAAATAATATAAGGAGAATTTTCTTATGTCATTAAATGTTTAATGACCACTTTATGAGTTGCTATAATTCATTGTTAGTTCTTGGAACACTTTGTGTCAAAAGCAAGAAAGCACTCAAGGACTGATAGGGACATATCAAAAAGATACAGGTGCCAACCTGAAGGAGCAGCCACTGACCAAATTTCAAATAATTTGAACATTGAAATGAATAATAACAATAATGGATGAAAACACAAGGAATAAAAAAAGAATTCATGAGTTCATAGTAATATTAAAGAGAGGGAAAGAAAGGAAAATCCCTTCTTTGCAAAAGAATGCCAGAACATATATGTAGAAGGAATGAGAAAGTTAGGAAATCTCCATTTATTGTCAGTAATGTTAAAGTTTATTCAGGCAAGGATTACCGGTTGTTGCCAAAGTCACTGAGAAAATGTTCAACCTAGAAGTTGAATTGCTGTGTCATAGAATATGCTCATTTAAATTAAAAAAAATTTTATTTATTGATTTCTATGGGGAGTAGGGGGAGAGAGTGAGAGAGAAATATCGCTTTGTTGTTCCACTTATTTATGCATTTACTGGTGGTTTCTTGTATGTGCCCTGACTGGGAATCAAACCTGTAACCTTGGTGTATTGGGATGATGCTCTAACGAACTGGGCCAGGGCCTGCCCATTTAAATTTTGATATACAATTTTAAATTTTTATGTCGTCGAATGTTGGGAATGCCTCCTGTGTCGGTACTCTGTTTCTGTAAAGTTCAGGAAAAGTGTTTTCCTGCAGAGCCTTTTCCCTGTAGCAGTGTTTAAACTTGACTGATGAGTCATTATTTGAAAATGTTCCTTTTTTTCTTTTTGATTTAAAAATGTTTTATTTTTTAATTACAGTATGAAGAAGTTCTTAACTACAATGGATTGTGGGATGTAGGGGCTCGGTGTCTTTAATAGTGCTTTTGACAAATAGTACACAGAGTCCAAATGTATCAAGGTAGTGACAGAAGTGATTTTTACAGCTTCCATGGGTAGTAAAAGCAGGCCAGAGAACGTAGTCATCCTGAGATGAAACGGGAAAGCCCCAGTACCTGTCCCTGTTGTTTTCCAGAACTGATTTCTGACTCTGCATTCATTATTGCGTCTCATTTCTGATTTCCTAAAGATGAACACAACCCAGTGAAAGTCATGGAGCTGGTGGACACCGTGTATAGTCCATACAAACCCTACCAGCTCAAGTACGGCGACATGGAAGCTAGGAATCTCCTCATCCAGATCAGCACGGTGCCTCTGGTAATGTGACAGTGCCACTGGTCACTCAGGGTTATTCTGTTTGCTGGGCAGAGGGTTGGGGATGATGTGCACCAGAGAATGTGGCCTCGGGTATGCATGAATAAGAACAGCTACGCAAAACCCAGCTCTAAGGCCCTTGTGGGCCCTTCTGGACCAAATGTAAAATGAGACCACAGATGTACTCACAGCTTTCTACTTAAAATTCCCAATAAAGATCTAGTTGGATGAGAAGCTTCCTTCTGGTAGGGATAAGTTAATTGTCTCCCTGATTTAATCATTTCTTTTGTGGGGACAATCTTTTGTTTGAGGCAGATAAGCAAAGAGTACAGCTGCTAGGCTCTTACGGACAGGGCTCTAGGGGAAGGTCTACCATCTGGGTGCTAAGGGAAAGAGTTCATGCCCAGAGCAGATGTTAAGATTGTCTGGTGTGAGGTGAGTTGACATTTTGGAACAGATCTCAGGGTAGTTAAATCTACTGCTTGCACCATTGTTCTGTTTTCTAGGGATGCACCTAGAAAGTCTGTTATGCTTAAGTGATACATTTGCCCTGAAGGAGGGATTTTCTTTTCATGGCTTTCTTTTGGAATGTCTGATACAGAGAATCTGATTTCTAGCTTGAGAACTAGAAGGAGAGATGCCATCTTAATCACAGAGAAAGAGGGAAAAAATGAAAAATGTGAGGATGAATGTTAGGATTTGATCATGCTTCTGTGCCAGGAGTTTTATTTTTTAATTACAGTATGTGTTATCTCACTGGCCACTTTGTTCATCCTCCTCTGGTTCAAGATCATGCAGAGCTGTCACAGCTGGGGGCTGCATTTCTGGTGTCCCTGTTAAGTGATTTTACCATGGATGAGGAGGCTTGGAGGTCTCCTGTCTCTGCGTTGTTTGCTCATTTGTTCTGGAGTCTGAGATGGCTTTTGTTTGTCTGTGTTTGCTGACCAGGAGCACGGGGAAGTCATTGACTGTGTGCAGGAGCTGAGCCACTCTGTGAGCAAGCTCTTTGGCCTGGCATCCGCAGCAGTTGACAGATGTGTCAGATTCACCAACGGCCTGGGGACATGTGGCCTGCTGACAGCCCTGAAATCCCTCTTTGCCAAGTAAGACCGGGGAGAGAAGATAGGCCAGCCACATGGGAGGGCAACACTTGTCCCAGTAAAAGTGTCTGTGTCCCATACACCTGCTTTGAACCCTGGAGAAGCTCTACCTCCTGAGCCTAAGGGGACAGTTCCTAAGGATGTTCATTGCAATGCTGTGTGTAGTGCTAGAGCATTCAAGCAGCCTGACTGCCCGTCAGTTTCTCAATGGCTACAGGAGTTATGGTGTATTTATACAAGGGAGCTCTGTGTGGCACTTACGGTAGTAATTCCATCTACGTATACCAACATGGATAGATCTCAAAAATTTTGGGTGAATAAAAACCAGTTGCAGAAATATATATATATATATATATAAAGTCTCATACTTTATGTTAAAAAAGAACGTATGAAATCTAGGGTATGTTTTCTGTAACAGGGTTTAGAAAGGTTTTTTTTGCAAAGAGTCAGATGGTAAGTATTTCGGCTTTTGAACTTTGCGGTCAATAGAGACTGTTCTGGCACTCGTCTCAGTATCTGGCCTAGACCACACGTTGAATGAATGGGTATGGCTGTATTCTAATACAAGTTCATTTACAAAAATCCACAGTGCTATTTCCTGGATCTTTTTTATACTTTAAAATGTATTGTATGTTCCTATAAAGTAAGGGTTAGCAAACTCTAGCTCGTGAGCCAAATCTGGCCTGCCATCTGTATTCATAAACATTTATTGGAACACAGCATCTCTTTCACTTACCTATGGCCTGTGACTCCTTTGCACTATGAAGGTAGAGTTGAGTAGTTAGGACAGAGACCTGTGACCCTCAAAACATAAAATATCTGGACCTTAACAGAAAGTTTAGAACCCTGATGTGAAGGTTAGGCTATAAATGCAAAACACTGGCTATCTTTGGGGAGATAGGGAAGGACTAGTATGGTGGTCATTGGGGATTTAGTTTTATTTTTTTTAGCTTCTGTTTTTTTAAGGAGAATAAATTCATGTACTTCTTATGTAATTAAAAATATAAAATAAAAAACATGTAAACATCATGCTAAGAGAAGCCAGTCACAAAAGATCACATTACACAATTTCATCTGTATGAAAGGTCCAACACAAGCAAACCTATAGAGACAGAAAACAGGTTAGTGGTTGCCTAGGGCTGGGGAGAGGGGAATGATTTGGGGAAATGGGGGATGACTGCCAGAATGTATGAGGTTTGAGGGGTGGTGGTGAAAACATTCTGAAGTTGTGGTGATGGTTGCACAACTGTGACCACACTAAAACACCCTGAATTGCACTCTTTAAGTGGGTGAATTCTGTGGTATGTAAATTATTATCACAATAAAACTTAAAAGACAGAAGGTGAAACTAAAATGAAGTTTGGTTAGAAAGAAGAAAAAGAAAGCAACATAAGACTGGATTCTCTGACCTGGGAATTGAGGCGGAAGGGCCCTCAGGAAGTTAGAAGCTCCATTCTCTGGCTTGGAGACAAGTACATTCTTAGGCTCTCCAAGAGACCTTCCTTGGTAGCTTGTGTTAGAATGAAGTTGCTCCAAGTCTCAAGAAATTTCTTTTATTGGATTGAATTTTGTTTGCTGTTGAAATTTTAGGGAGCTCTTGTCATTCCATAAATACTGAGCATACCCCTGTGAACTCTGAGGGTCCTTGGACCCAGTGCTCTCGTCATTTTGTGGGCGGTCATTACCTCCTGAGAGTGTCTCACAGTGCAGGCTGAAGTCCTGCTGAGGACATGTGTCCTGGTCACAGACGTGTGGCCCGAGGAGCTCCTATAGAAAGAGAAGCATGGGTGATAAGTTTAATGAAGTCAAATTTGACCTTGTTCTCTGCCACCAGCTGGGATTTTGTGGATGGAAAGAATTTTTCTAAGATCTGGAAGTTTTAATGTAAAACAAAAACTGTGCCTTTAAAATAATTTAAAAAAATGAGAACTCTGACCAGATTGCTTAATTAGTTAAGAATGTCGTCCTGGTGCTCCTAGGTTGCAGGTTCAATCCCCCATCAGGGCACATACATGAATCAACCTGTGAATGTATAAATAAGTGTAACAACAAATTGATCTCTCTCTCTCCCCCTCCCTACCCCTCTTATGTTCGTTCTAAAAATCAATAAATAAAATATTTTAAAAAATAAGAAAAGGCACTAAATAATGGAAAGTCTTCCTTTCTGCTGACTCTCAGTCCTCTTGAGCAGTGACAAGTTGTGAACATTTTGTTCTTAGTCCTCTAATTCTTACCGCCCCCCAGACTTTCATCATTTTTTATCAACTGTGTTGTATCCTGACTCTCAGTCTGAAAGACAAGGAACTGAGTTGACTTGAGGCTAGTCCTCTCTTGTACCTTCCTTCTTGCAACTGTTGCTAGTTCTGTTGGTTATTTTGATTTACTTTGTTTTAAAAAATAACAAAAACACATGTTAGAAATCCAAACTGAAACATAGTCACTTGTTCTTGAAGAGGGGATTTTGAAGCTACCAAGACAGCTGATTTTTATAAAATTAGGGAAATCAGGGTGAAGCTAACTTGTGCAGGGTTCGAATGGGACATTGTTCAGTAGTGGGGCGGGCATTAAAGGAAGCGGCGGCGTATGGAGGGTGGAGCACACGGGTGCAAGAGGAGACTGGCCCAAGTTGACCAGGGTGACGCTGTAGAATATATAGTAGCTGACAAGGTGTTACAGAATTCAGGGTTTGCAACTGTGACAGAAGCATGGGCTCTGGAGTTAGGGTCACCTGGGCTCAGATCCTGCCTCTGACACTTACTGGTTGGGACCTTGGGTGGGTTAGCGCACCTCTGGGAGTCTGGGTGTCTTTTCTCTGAGTGATCTGATGATGACAGTGTCCCCAATCGTGGTGGTTATGGCTGTTAAGGGAAAGTATGTAATTAGAGCCTAAGGCAGTGGGTCTCATATGATAGACACACGTGGAAATGTTGATTGTGACAGAATGGAGAAGCTTGGGGACAGATGTGGTGCACACTGTGGCTAATTCTCCTTACCCCCATGCTTTGGGGCCCAAAAGCCCCAAACCATCCCCAGGACTCTGCCATATGAGTGTATGCAGAGTACGTACGTGTGTTGTTGGATAGCATATTCCTTTTTTAAAAATTTAATTTTAGGGAAGGGAAGAGGGAGAGTGAGAGAGAGAGACATTGAATTGTTGTTCCATTTCTTTATGAATTCATTGGTTGATTCTTGTATGTGCCCTGACCAGGGATCAAACCGGCAACCTTGGTGTATTGAGATGATGCTCTAACCAACAGAGCTACCCTGCCAGGGCTGGATGATATATTCTTACACGTATTTGTCAGACTTACAGGGTGGTGACACTGTCATTTAGACTCCTACAGCTAAAGTGCACTTGTATTCTTCAATATTCCTTTGTCATTTTGTTGTTGAAGCCTTTGCCCGTCCCGCAAGGACTGATTCCTCAAGAAAGCTCTCACCTCTTGGTGCCAAGGGAAAGTGTTGTCAGAGGAGTCTTGGTTTTATAGCTTTCCACATTGAAGCTTGAGGCCTTTGTGGAGGGAGCAACAGTACAGCTGTGGTTAGTAGGTGGGTCTGAATCAGTTTCTGGCACTTGACTTCTTGATTGGCCTTTCTTTCCAACACATGAATGCACTCCTTAGGCTGTGCCCAGGTTATGGCATGCCATTCTCCTCATTTAGAGCATATGGTTTGGGAGGCAAGAGAAGCATGACTTCCTGTGATGCACACAAATGCCATAGGTTTTCAGGGAGCCTCTTGACTTCCAGAGAACATGATGCCCTGCTTTGTCCTCTGTAGCACACCCTCCCAAGGTCATGCACTCACTTGTTCATGTTCCAAGGACCATACCGCCTTAAAAACAATATCCTCTGTAACAGCTTTCATTTAATATTTTTCCGAGAATTTCTGTGTATATTATTTTATTTGTTTTAACATCGTGACAACTCCATGAGGCAATACAGAAGACAGTATTAAGTCCATTTTTAAAAACTTTTCAACAAAACACTTGGTTATAATTCTTTTTGAAATTTTACTAAGTCAACTGGGGTGACATTGGTTAAAATTATGTAGGATTCAAGTGTACTATTCTATAATACGTCATCTGTATATTGCATTGTGTGTTCACTGCCCAAAGTTAAGTCTCATTCTGTCACCATATATTGGCCATTTAAGTAAGTAATTTAATTAAGTCAGTTAATAGGTTTTTTAAGATTACTTTCGATGCAGGTGTATTTTAGAACTATAAAAGCATGAGGAAATTCAGGTATCATGATAATTTGTTTAAATACTTTATGATCTCGATACTGCCAATTTAGCTCCCTTAACTTCATTATTGTTATTTAGAATAAAAATTCTCTGAATCTGTATTTATTTTGGGGCAGTACTTTGTGGTAACGGTCTTGGGTAACATAGTGGAAAACATTAGATACCATAATGTGAGGCCCAGGGTTTGGGAAGGCTGAAGGCCTGAGACCATCGGATGAAATGAGGCGATCCTGGCAAATGAGATAGCAAGAGTAAATAGGCCTATGGAGGTTCTGGAGATCTGTGTGGACATGATGATTAAATCCATTTTAAAGATGAGGAACTTGAGGCTCAGAGGTACTACTGGTCAAAGCCTGCAGTCAAGTCTTCATTCATTCAGGACCTGTTTCTGGTGTCAGCTTTGTGTCAGCCCTGTGCTCTTCCTGGGGATATGATTATAAGCTTCAATGAGACAGTCCCTGTTCTCCCAGAGCCTCTAGTTTAACAACAGCAGTGAACATAAAACACATACGTTAAATAAACTGTTTGATTATAGTTATGTTAGATTCTATGAAGGGAAGTATGAGGTGTGCATTGGGAGCAAACAGCACAGTCGTTGAGGAAGACAGTTTTCAACTTTGAATCCAGTTTCATCGTGCCATTGAAGTCAGGCTTTTGCCTGTCGTGGAGCTTGGTTGTGTCATCCAAATTCGGGGGATTAGAATGCAGCAAAAGTTCCCTGGACATCATTGAGCTGATTTACAGCATCCTAGGTGACAGTCGGGTGTTGTAGTGGGACCATGATGTTTAAAAAAAGAACTGCATCTGTTAGGGCAAGGGAGTACTCTACCTGCATCTTTCTCACCTGGCTGGTCACCAGAGCCGTGGTCTTCACAGCTGCCCTCTTCCCTCATCTCGAGCATCTCTTAAATCATCTCTGCCAGGTGAGAAGACTTTTGTGCTCAGAGGATTATGAGGAGTCTCATCTTTGGGTAGGAGACTCTGAAGATACTCTCAAGGTCATTAGCACTTTGTTCAGCAGACTATATGATTCCAGGAGTCTTTAGGTCTGAAAAGTGACTACAGCCCTGTCACTTTTTGTTCCTTTTCCTGCAGGTATGTGTCTGATTTTACCAGCACTCTCCACTCCATACGGAAGAAGTGCAAGCTGGATGATACTCCTCCCAACTCCCTTTTTCAAGAAGATTGGACGGCCTTTCAGAACTCCGTCAGGTGACATAGGGGTTGTAGTTTAGGCACATGCCTCACGCAGTCCGTGTTGATATGCACAGTGTAGTATGTAAAATGACAAATGTGTTGTAAGGGGTTGCTTTTGTCTCTTGCTGTCTTTTTTTTTTTTTTTAGGAAATAGTTTAGACTCTAAAAACAAGCCCATGAACAAAAACCCAATGCAACAAACACCAAAAAGGCTCCTCTTGCTTTTAAAATATTTTTATAAGTTCTATATGAAATCTCATCTCCTGTGATGACTTAAAAGTTTTATGTTTGGTTTAAGATTTTCTCCCCTTAGCCTATAGTTTTTCAGACCTAAAATAACTTAGAGCTTATATTGTAGAAAATGCATAACTGATGGGATTCTATTTCTGGATCTGAGCGCCATAATACTAAATGCTAAGACAGTGCTGTTTGGTCTCCAAAGAGCCTTGTAAGAGTTTTGTGAAAGGCATTGAGGTGACCCTCCCAAGTGGTTGTTTATAGCCAGATCCTGGAGTAGCCTTTGTGACCTCTACACAGCTAGAGGTTCCCTCTATCTGTTGCCCGCAGTGGCCTGAGAAGTTTGGCCCTTGATCTGTCCACTCAGAGAGTGCAGACTGCTGACCCATGGCCAGAACTGACCTATGGACGTGTTAGGTTTGATTACAACATTAAAAAATTTTTGGATTAGTTGGTAACATTTAAAAACCTGATTTAACATAATCCAGATTTCTCACATCATTTAGAAATTGGAAGCTCTGGAAACACCAGGCCCACACTGTCTCAAGCGCATGACCCACTGGTGGTGGTAGCCGAAGTCCCCATTAGACCAGGCATATGTTCTGAGCTGTGCTGTGGCTGTCCCACTCCCAGGTGGCTTAACAACTATACCATTAGGCTGAGATAAAAAGTAGTCTAGAAGTTCTTTTCCTTAAAATTATTCTTCTTAGATATACATTCTGAAGAGAGAACCTGTTCTTTCCCCACATGCATTTTTTGCCTGACCTGTAGCCCGGGTGGTGTGTGCAGGGCGCCTGTGACACATGTGGTTCTCAGCACACACTTCCGATGGTTCTGGACTCTTGGTGGATCCAAAATCTCTCAGGACCATTTATTATTCCCTCATAGGCTCAGATCTAGGCGTAAAATTTTTGCATGAAATATAATGTTCCAGATGTTCCTTGTACCCCCGTCATCTGTGGTGGCTTGGAATACCAGAAAATATTATGCACAGGTTGTTTCATTGTACCTGAGGCACATGGAATAGTTTACTTTCTCATAAACCTTTTTATGATGGAATGCCTAGATACCCTGGTGATGACAGGCATTTTTAGAGAAAGTTAAAAGTTAACTAGACTTAAGATGTTTTTAATCCTTGGATTTGTCCTTATATTATAGTTTGGTGTTGAAGGACTCAGGAGCTGGAGTTTGAGGCCTAGCATAAAATTACTTGAAAATTAAGATGGTTAAATAAAGATCTGATGATCATTTATTCAGTCTTATCTCTGAGAAACAAGTGGAATATTCTCCATCTGCCTTTCATGTGATCAGAGAGAGAATTTTGTATTATCAAGATAGTTTTCTATGTCTGGCAAATGGTAGGCATCTAACAAACATTAAATAATGAATTTTGGCTTTTAAATTTTAGATACAAAGTGTTTCCAGCCCACTTTCTCAAGGACAAAGCCCAGAAGCACCTGACTTTGAAAATGTAAAATTATTTGAGATCATATTAGATAGAACTGTGATTCATAGCAGAGGCCTGTGATGTGAGAATACAAGAAGGGATTATCATTTGCCTTTTACATTAATTACTAATTAATGAAACATTTCAGGTAGGCTATCAAATGGTTAACTGCTTTCCCAGAACCCAGCACACCACCAAAGGAGTGAATAGTTAGAATTTTTATGAATGAGACAATGTTTGTACTGTAAATGTTGGCATTCCAGATACTTGAACTTAAAGTGCTTTTTGTTTTGTTTAGGATAATAGCTACCTGTGGAGAGCTCTTGAGACAATGTGGGGACTTTGAGCAGCAACTGGCAAACAGGTAGGAGAGAGCTGGGGGTGAGACTGCGGGTTCTTTTTGGGGAAGAGCTTGACATAGCATGCAGCATGTAGCACCCAGCAATGACAGCTTGTGGTCAAATGTGAAGCCACAGGGTTCAAGGACTATCTGTACTTAGATACAAGGTATCATTTATTGTCATCATTAAACATTTATTGACCACCCATAGGGCAAGGCTCTAACCTACTTGGCAATGGTCACGTAATTTTGATTAGATTTGTTTCAGCCTAAATGAGGTTCCAAATTATGAATGGGCTGGGTTCCACTGCTGGTTTATAAAGTCAGCTATTGGGACTAAAATAAATTTCCCCATAGAAGTGGTGTTCGTAAGTGGTGGTGAGTTGACCCAGCCTGCTGCATCAGGATTCACCCAGCTCACCTGCCTTCAGGGTTCTGCATCAGAATTCTGTGCTGTCCAAGCAGGAGTGTGTCAATGGAGGATTTCTGGGTTTGGCCTAGGAAAAGTCGCTTTTACCCCCTTTCTCTATTCCGATACTTGCCTGAGCCTTACAGAGCCCCAGTGTACCATTCGGGCTAGTTTTCCCCTCAAAGTGCCCCAGCTCCTAAATTTTCTTTTTTTGTTCAACTAAATCTCTCATTTCCCTGGCACAGCTGATCTCTGTTCTTCAGGAGTTTGGGGAAGAAGTCTGTTCTGTACAGTTCTGTGAGGCCTAGCAGCTATCCCCTGTTCTCTCTCTCAGATAATTCATTATCCTAAAGTGCAATTTTCTATCTTTTTCATTTCACAGCACACAAAAATTAATTACTGCAATTCTACAGCACACCAAAAACAGACAAAAATATGTATATATTTTTTGCCAATTTGACCAAAAAAAATAGGTAATTTTGATTTATTCATACCAGACAGCTATTGTTATGTTGGCTGTTGTCATTTTTCAATTTGACAGTCTAAGGGAAAAGAGGTCAGTGCTTCTGACTAACTAGACAGGTATTGCATGTTTTAAAAATTCTTGAGGCACAGCGGTTGAAAATCGCTATTGTAAATAATCTCTGGGCAGGAATTTTTGGTAGTGGTACCAGGTGAATGGAAGCTGCGGCCACAAGGGAGGAGGACTGGGAGAGGAAGGAGGTCAGACTGGCTACAGAGGCAGTACTGTGAGCTGGCTATTTTTGTTTCTAAGCCCATGGGTTGTCTTCCAGTCCTAAGACTTTCCCTGATGGTTCTTGTGTGGAGCAAGTTGTGCAGTGGGAGAGGGGGGACAGCCATTGTTTTCATAACCCCTGCACTGCCCAGCACAGAGATAACACCGCTTCCTAAATGAAGACAACCCAGCACCACAGACATTCGTTGCATGTGTGTAAATAACATAAATGATGACGTAAACCCTCTGTGTATACACACTGCTCACATGTGCATATGGACATATAGTTGGGGGAGCTGTGGATGGAAAGGTGAGTAGGTCTGCATTCACAGAGGACCCTAAAAAGAGGTGAAAATCTAACAAGTATTTAAAAGAAAGGCATACGGTTTATTATTTTCTTAAATACAGTAGTAATTACAGCCTGATCCCATCTAATTGCAAAAATTAAAGCAGCTCACAAGTATACAAAATAAAGACTGAAAATCTACTCACCCTAAAAATTCTTTTCTTCAGAAGAAACACTGTTAACAACCCCACCTGCCCCATGACATTTATTGAGCTCTGACATTAAGGAGTTTACATGAATTAACTTGCTAATATTCTCAGGGTCCAAAGAAGTGGCTACTATTCTTATCCTCATTTTTACAGATGAAGAGACATTGAGGCATAGAATTTGACACAGGTAGTAACTTTTTAAGTAAAAGAAATTATTTGAGGAAATAGCTGTGTCCGAGGTGACACATCTACAAGGCAGTGATTTGATCCTGGACATCAGCTGAGTTATCCAGAGTTTGTGAATGTTACCCCCACGCTGTCCTTCTTCACAGGTTAGTGTCTGCCCTTAGACTTTAGTTTCTCCATATATGTATACATCTCAGACATCTTTCATATCAGAACATAGTTTTTCTTAATCTTTTAATGAAAGTAAATAGTACATTCTAAAGGGTAGGGAAGGATCTGGTTAGGATCCTTCCAGATCCTAATGGAGCCATGAGAGGTAAAAGATGAGTCCCGAGAGGTTGAAAGCCTGACGTGAGCTTTGGTGTGAGATGAGAACAGGTGTTATTTTGGAAGCACTGAGCCTGGAAAGGGAAAGGAGCAACAGCCCCTGTCTGTGTTCCTGTCAAGGAGGCCATGTGTGTGGTAGCACCTGTAAAGCTTGCCTTACCTCCTCACCAGTTTCACTGTAGAACTCAGACTCGTAACAAGGTTCCTACCCGAGGTGCAGTGGCAGTAGCTGGAAACACTCTAGATTACTTCAGCGACTAGAGTGGCATTGACTCTGTGGCTCATGAGATCACCTCCTTGGGGAAGGGGGTCATTTTGTGATGGATTTATGAGTTGAGTAAAGCAGGGCCAAGTTGGGTGTCACCTGAGAGATTTCTCTCCCTTTTAAAAAAATTTTATCTTTTTTCAAAAATATATTTTATTGAATATGCTATTACAGTTGTCCCATTTCCCCCCTTCACTCCCCTCCACCCTGTACACCCTCTCCCACCCACATTTAGTTCATGTCCATGTGTCATAAGTTCTTTAGCTTCTACAACTCTCATACTATTCTTGCCCTCCCCCTATTTTTTACCTACCATCTATGCTACTTATTCTTCATACCTTTTCCCCCCTCTCCTCCTCCCACTCCCCTGTTGCTAACCCTCCACGTGATCTCCATTTCTGTGGTTCTGTTCCTGTTCTAGTTGTTTCATAGTTTCTTTTTGTTTTTGTTTGAGGTGTGGTTGTTAATAATTATGAGTTTGCTGTCATTTCACTATACATGTTTTTTTTTTAATCTTCTTTTTCATAAATAAGTCCCTTTAACATTTCATAAAATAAGGGCTTGGTGATGATGAACTTTAACTTGACCTTATCTGAGAAGCACTTTATCTGTCCTTCCATTCTAAATGAAAGCTTTGCTGGATAGAACAATCTTGGATGTAGGTCCTTGCCTTTCATGACTTGGAATACTTCTTTCCAGCCCCTTCTTGCCTACAAGGTCTCTTTTGAGAAATCAGCTGACAGTCTGATGGGAACTCCTTTGTAGGTTACTGTCTCCTTATCTCTTGCTGCTCCTAGGATTCTCTCCTTCATTTTAATCTTGGCTAATGTAATTATGATGTGCCTTGGTGTGTTCCGTCTTGGGTCCAACTTCTTTGGGATTCTCTGAGCTTCCTGGACTTCCTGGAAGTCCATTTCCTTTGCCAGAATGGGGAAGTTCTCCTTTATTATTTGTTCAAATAAGTTTTCCACTTGTTGCTCCTCCTCTTCTCCTTCTGGTACCCCTATAATTCAGATGTTGGAATGTTCAAAGATGTCCTGGAGGCTCCTAAGCTTCTCCTTATTTTTCTGAATTCTTATTTCTCCATTCTTTTCTCTTTGGTTGTTTCTCTCCTCCTTCTGGTCCACTCTATTGTTTTGAGTCCCAGTTTCCTTCCCATCACTGTTGGTTCCCTGTGCATTTTCCTTCATTTCTCTTATTGTAGCCTGCATTTGTTCATCTAATTTGCAACCAAAATCAACCAATTCTGTGAGCTTCCTGATCACCAGTGTTTTGAACCGTGCATCTGATAGGTTGGCTATCTCTCAGTTGCTTAAAATGATGGGTCCTGGGGCTTTGATTTGTTCTTCTGTTTGAGCCATCTCTCTCTCTCTCTTTTTTTTGGTCTGGTCGCTCCTGTTATAGTAAGGGGCGGAGCCTGAGGTGTTCACCAGGGCGGGGTACCCCAGTTGCTGAGTTGTGATGTTGTACGTGGGGGCCAGGTCAAGAGGGAACAGTGGCAGTTGCTCTGTTCTCTGTGGGACCTCATTCCCTTCTGGTGCTTTTCCCAAGCAAACTGGACCCCTTTAGTACCAATTCCCATGTGGGTGGGCTTGTGCATGCCATGGGCCCCTCCAAGGACCTCTCCTGTGAGACTGGGTGTCTCTGTGCGCCTCAACTGCCACAGGTGTCCTCAATCAGTGTCTCGAGGCTCTATTTCCCAGCGCTGGGATCCTGGGTTGCGTGCACTGCCTTGCTTTACAGTCACTGCCTCACTGGGTCTGCTGGTTGCCACTCCTTGGCCGGGTTCTGCCAGCTGCCACTTGCGCACTCAAGGTCTTGAGCGCCCTGGATGTTCCCCCATTTGCTTTACGCACCTGGTCTCAACTCTCTCTGTTCTCTGTGCCACGACCCATGCCTGGCTGCCCGACTCCGCCCCTCCTGGATGAATGGATGTATTTCAACTTCTTGGTTGTCCAGCTTCCATTCAGATCAATTTTCTGCCAGTTCTAGATGTTATTTCATTTCTAAATTGTTGTCTCTCTCTGTTGGTTGTGCATGGAGGTGTGTGCGTCCACCTGTGCCTCCATCTTGGCCAGAAGTCCTTATCTTTCAATTGTAGTTTACATCCAGCATTATTTTATATTTGTTTCAGGGGTGCAGCATAGTGGTTAGACAATCATACACTTTGCAAAGTGGTCCCCTTGATATTTTAAGTACCCACCTGGCACCATAGTTATTACAATATTATTGACTACATTCCCTATGCTGTACTTTATATCCCTGTGACTGTTCATTAACTTCCAGTTTATACTTCACCTTTTTCACCCTTCTCCCCAACCCCTCTTCTTCTGATAGTTGTCAGTCTGTTCTCTGTATCTGAGTCTGTTTCTGTTTTGTTTGTTCATTTATTTTTTTCTTTAGATTCCACACATGAGTGAAATCATATGGTACTTGTCTTTTTCTCTCTGACTTATTTCACTTAGCATAATATTCTTTGGACCATCCAAGTTGTCTCAAATGGTAAGATTCCATCCTTTTTATGGCCAAGTAATATTTCATTATATACATGTACCACAGTTTTTTAATTCTACTTGTCTATTAATGGGCACTTGGTTTGCTTCCATATCTTCTGAGGGATATCTCTTACGTTGAGCAGGGTAGGTGGGACACCTGGAGATTGTACTGGCACCTCTTGTGCTTGCATGGTGCCCACCACTTCTTTTTGGAACATTGGTGTTTTCACTAGGGTTAGGTGTTAGTGGGACAATTCAGTGGGATAGTCAGTTTTGGGGGAATCTAATAGAAACTTACAAGTTTACACGACTGAGGAGTGAGTAACAACTTTTCATGACAGGAAAGTGAACTGAGGAAGCAGACAGAATTATAATATTAGTCCCACATGGACACATGCTAGCCTTCCCCATTAATGCCTGAGCTTAAGGGCAATGACTATGTTCTGTCATCCGATATTCCCAAGACCTAGCTCAGAGCCCCCTACAGTTCTGAGAAAATTTTCCTTGATAAATGAGGAAATCTAGTGTTCATTTCATGTGGTTTAGTTCACAATCTAGTAAATAACACAATAGGAAGTCAGGTTCTAATGATTAAATAGACCACCTAATGGTGTCTGTCTGGGTGAGGAGTTTGGGGAAAGATACTATAAGGTGCTTGAGCTTGGAGCTATATTTATACATTTTAAAATATTAGATTTGATTTTTACTGTAGAGCACACTATTCTGACATTTCAAACTGTACCCTTTAATACTTGACTTCAATTTGGATGGCATGACGAGGCCAATTTCCCCCAACTGACTAAGACTGACACATGTACTGTAGTATCCCTGCAAAGGAGAGCTGGCTTCCCAGAGGGCAACCTCCTGCTCACTAGACCCAGGCTTACCTGGCATTCAAAAGATAATTATTGAGTGTGTGCCATGTGTCAGGCACTGTACCAGATGCTGGGAACTCAGAGATGAAGAACATTCTGTTTTATCCTCACCTTCTAGTGAAAGAGAAATGAGACAAGATGATAAATACCATAAGAGAGGTGAGAGACTGATGGGAAAAGACTGAGTGCCTTGGAGCTGTGGGGGTCAGGGAAGGGTGGTTAGGGAGGACGTGGCAGCAGAGAAGCACCTGGGACTAGGGCTTGAAGGAGGAGTGGGGTTTCCCCATCTGCACAGAGGAGGAGTGAGCATTTCTGGTTGAGAGGTGTGAGCATGGCATGCACATGTGGGAAGCACAGAGAGTGGGGTTTGGGGAGTTGGGGCAGCTGCCATGACTAGGATACAAGGGCTGCAGAGATGGAAGGCCCTGGGTGCCCTGCCTAGGCATGTTTAGATTTATCCTGGGGGGCAGAGGGATCTTTGGGACAAAATCAGACTTGTCTTTTGGAGAGATCATTTTGTTAACCCATGGTAGGACAGAGTGAGTGGAGTGTGGAAGGACTAGAGGAAGGGAAGGCTGCTGAGGTCCAGGTGAGGAACAGTGATGACTTGGAAGTGAGGCAGTGGCAGGGATGGCCATAGGTTGGCAGATAAGGACCCAACCAAAATCACTGGTAGGCCTAAGCAGCAGGGAAACTAATTTGACCATAATGCCTGAGGCAGGTAGCAGCTTGTGTTGACAACAGATCCTCAGGAAGGGCCTGTCCCCAGGATTTGTGTAAGTATGGATATTCATTCTTTGATAACTCACAGCATTTGTTTTTGGAAAAAAAGTAGTGAGTGCAACCTAATAGCTGCCATGTCCAAAGCATTGTTTTTCATAAGAAATTACAGTAAAGGAGGGGTCAGGGAATATTGCAACATCTGTTCTCCTGGTTACATATATTCGTATCGTTCTGTACCCATTTAAGTGTAGGCTGGAGAGTAAAGTTGAGCTAAGGAAAAACCAAGTGGAGGATTTTCAGCATCCATGAGGGGAGGCCATCTTTGTTGGAGACAGATCCAACTTCCCCAGCAGCACTAGAGGTTGATCATCACATAAAACCTCCTTGGGGTGATTTTCTTTCTCAGAGAAATTGAAAAGGGCCAGCTTCTCTAAACAGATGTCTCTAGCACCTAAACGACAAAAGGAAGCTTCACAGTGCTGGTGAGTACAAGCACACACCAGTCCAATGTGTGTAACAGAGAGTCCTGTGTGTGGAGGCATGCAGCTAGCTGTCGTCAGTGCTCTCTAGGGGCCAGCTGTCCTGCTTCCCTGTCTGAATACTCACATGACTTTGACTACTACAAAGAGTTATGCTCATATCACAAGGAAGGTCTACATAGACAGTGTATAGTATTCTAGACTGCAGTAAAGTAATAGCAGCCCTGTGGGCTGCATGTCATATTAGGAAGATAGCATGTTCTGAAAGAGTGAGTATTAAATAGGAAATAACAACACCTGGTGTCTGTTGTGCACCTGAGATCCAGCTCACTCCCCAACGGTGAAGGATGTCTTCATTTCCTTATAAAATGGACCCTAGGTCCACCTGCCTCATGAGAATATGTAGGGATTTATTAAGGAGCAGTCTGAATGCTTCAAGAAGAAAGTTCCACATAAATAGGTTGGGGTGTAACACTCACTACTGTCATTGCAGGATTTTGTCCACAGCTGGGAAGTATCTATCTGACTCCTACAGCCCTCGGAGCCTGACTGGGTTTCAGGACAGCATCTTGACAGACAAGAAGAGCTCTACCAAGAACCCATGGCAAGAATATAATTATCTCCAGAAAGATAACCCTGCTGAATACACCAGCTTAATGGAAATACTTTATACCCTCAAGGTATGAGACCAGATGAGGCATTCTTATCAATGGATACTTTCCCTTGTCACTTGCTCTTTCCTTATCCAGGCTTTCTGGCCCTCTGTGTGGGCCCTGGGCCTTGGCATGTCCTGCTGCCGCTTCTCTGTCTCATTAGTGTTGTGGTTTTAAGGGGCTAATCAGCTAGACTGGGTTGGAACCAATTATAGTATAGATGTAGGAGTCAGGTAAATGGAGCAGTATTAGTGACCAAAGGTAAGTTGCAGAATGTGGCTTTAGATCTGCAGCCAAATGAGCTTGTTATACTTCCCTCCAGAGTTAAACCTGTCACCAGGCCCTGGCATCCATGCAAAGACAGTCCCCTTTTACTGAAGGACAGAGGGCACCAAAATGTGTAGGCCTGCCAGTGGGAAGAACCAGAAGGGTAGATCCCAGCCCAGCAGTCAGAAAAGTGCCTCTTTCCCAGGGAGGAGCAAGGTGGAGGGGCCCAGGCTGCCCCTCCAATGCGAGTTCCTACAGGAGGCAACTTGAGGACTTGGGGACAAGTGTGCTCTCCTAGCTATTCCTTTAGAGTCTTAGTTTGTCTCCCATAAAGCTGCCTTTGATTTTGAGCTTAAACTCTTGGGGTCCAGGGATAGAAGGAGTTCCCAACAAATGGAATGAATCACATAGCTTCCTGGGAATGGCCCCCAGGTTCCAAGAGGGCCAAGGGATCCTTTCCAGAATCATCCTCACACCCCCTGGTCTGGTTTGAGGTTCCCCTCTCAGTGATACGCGGAGGAGATGTTGCTTCCATAGCCCTGAACACCATCTGGCATTATCCTGATGGGGCTCAAGCTCTGGGGAGATGGCAGTGTGCTTCTGGATCTGCCTGCAGCTTCAGTGTTGCCCTCACAGGGCCTCCCCCATCTCTGTGCACACTGGCCCACCAAATGTCTGCATTTGAGCTTGGCAAACCCTTGTTAAAGCAGTTCCGTAAGTTCACTCACCCATGCTTCTGTGATTAGAGCAAAGCAGCTCTGTTTATCTTTATTGCTAATCTGATTTATTTCTGTTTATTGTAGTCGGTTCATTTATAATAGCAAAACTAAGGTTCCATTTTCCATCTTTGAGTTTTCTCAGGCTGTTTGGAATTCCTGG
Source organism: Tonatia bakeri (assembly GCA_004024845.1). Taxonomy (NCBI): domain Eukaryota; kingdom Metazoa; phylum Chordata; class Mammalia; order Chiroptera; family Phyllostomidae; genus Tonatia; species Tonatia bakeri. The sequence continues at coordinate 24,276 of PVIA01011826.1, forward strand.
GCACACACGGGTTATGCACACTCTGGCATACAGCCCAGTGTAATTGACTTGACCTCACTGGGGATCAGGGCTTTGTCCATTACTCTTGCCTGTACATGACACTTACAATCAGTTTTCCTGTTCTTATATCCCTGAGGGACAGTTACAGGTCAGTTTTTCCTAAACTGCCAACCCGTGGCTTGTGTTCGCTCAAATGCATCAAAATCACTTAGGAAAGTGAATTAAAAAATAAAGATTCTTGGACTCCAGCTGGATTCCAATTCAGTAGTTCTAGGGTGGAGCCTGTGTACTGTTTTGGGAACCACTGTTGTCTAGAACACCCTCCCCCCCAATGTTTTCCTCTCAGTGACTTCAAAATGTGTAACTAGCCAATAACCTGGGTTGGATTTAGGGCCTAACAAACCGCTCTTTGTATTTTCTTGTCTTAGGAAAAAGGGTCAAGTAACCACAACCTGCTGTCTGTGTCCCGAGCAGCCCTGACTCGGCTTAACCAGCAGGCCCACCAGCTGGCCTTTGACTCTGTTTTCCTGCGCATCAAACAGCAGCTGCTGCTCCTTCCCAAGATGGAAGTGAGTTTCCTACAGACCTGCCTCCTTCCCAGCAGGGTTCTACCTGCTCCTTCCCCTCACCCTCTGCCCTACCCCACACCAGCAGTTCTACTGCACAGAGCCACTGTCCCTTGCAGTTCATTGCTTAGCAAGAATTCCTTATCTTAATTACAGTTACTGTGATGCTGTATTTTCAGGCCCTTTCTTGGGATTATTACTATTGCTTGATTAACTTCAGTCATCAGGAACAGCATAGCTGTGCCCTCCAAGGGGCAAGTAAGGGAGATTTCATGCCACTGGGTGGGTAGGGGCAAGTCAGAGGGCTAATTGTCTTGCGAAATTGTTTTCATACCACAAACATTTCTAGAGAATCCATTCTGGAACTTTTCTCGGGAGAGTACCTTCCCAGATTTGATCTAGGGTTTTGGAGGGGGATTGGAAGGGTTCTACTATGTTCTGTCTTTGGTACCTTTTTTGCTTGGCTTTTCCTAAAGTGCCTCACTTTCCTTTCCTTGCCTCTCTTCTCTTTCTGGTTGTCCAAATTCCTTTTCAAGGAATTGCCCACCAGGTGTATACTCTCTGATGGCTCAGTCTCCCCTTGTCCTGATTTCTTCACTTTTCCTTCTGGATTCCTGGGACTATCCCCAGGTTAATCCTTCTCATTGTCTCCTCAAGTTTATTGGGATTCGGCTTCTTTTGAAGTCAGTCTTGTGGAAAAGATCCAGTTCTGGGGCTTTAATAACCAGGAGATCTATTGGGGAAGTAACAGGAATGAGTTTGGCATAATTCGTTTGGCATAAAAAAGCAAGTTTTTTGCTTCTTACTGCCTCCCTGAAAGCATACCAGGCCAGGCGTCAGGGGCAACTCACTGTTCACTGTGTGACCTTGATCAGTCTCAGCCCTTCTTTGCATCTCAGTCTCCATCTATAAAATAACTTGGTTGAACTACATGATTTCAAGGTTCTTTCTACCCCTGGAATTCTGTGATTCTGGTTTTCTAATGATTTTTCCATGAAAAATACCATATCTACTCCAACCAGACTGCGCATCTAGTGTGGGTGGGGGCAGGATAAGCGTGGAGGAGAGCCACTGATGTCCGAGCGCTGTGCCTGTGCATCACCCGTACGTGGTTTTGGATCCCTCTGCTGAGGCTGCTGCTTCCCCTGTGACATCACTCACCTTTCACATGGGGGCACGGTAATTCTCACAACACAGATATGTGGGGATTAAATAAGATTTTATATATGGTAGAATTTAGCACAATGGCTGCTAAAGTAGTAGATGCTTCATAAGGGTGGTTTTCTTTCTTTCTCTGGTTCTCATTTTTTAAAGAGGAATGAGAGTTTTTTTAAAAATATTTTTTATTTTAATTGTTGTTGCAGTACAATTTTCTATCTTTTACTCTCATCCCAACCCACCCACCCAGCCCTCCCCTCCTCCTCCCATTTCCACCCACCCCTAGTTTTTATCCATGTGTCCTTTATACTTCTTCCTGTAAACCTTTCTCCTTTTCCCCTGAAATTCCCCTGAAATTCCCTCTCCTTTCCCCTCTGAACACTGTCAGACTGTTCTCTATTTCAGTGTCTTTGGTTATATTTTGCTTGTTTGTTTGTTTTGTTCTTTAAGTTCCTGTTAAAGGTGAGATCATATGGTATTTATCCTTCACTGCCTGGCTTATTTCACTTAGCATAATGCTTTCCAGTTGCATCCATGATGTTGCAAAGGGTAGGAGCTCCTTCTTTTTTTCTGCTGCATAGAATTCCATTGTGTAAATGTACCATATATTTTTTTATCCACTCATTTACTGATGGGCACCTAGGTTGCTTCCAACACTTGGCTATTGTAAATTGTGCTGCTATAAACATTGGGGTGCAAAGGTTCTTTTGGATTGGTGTTTCAGGGTTCTTAGGATATAATCCTAGCAGTGGAATTGCTGGGTCAAAAGGCAGATTCATTTTTAGTTTTTTGAGAAAATTCCATACTGTTTTCCACAGTGGTTGTACCAGTCTGCAGTCCCACCAACAGTGCACTAGGGTCCCCTTTCCTCCACAACCTCTCCAGCACTTGTTGTTTGTTGTTTTGCTTATGATGGCCATTGTGACTGGTGTGAAGTGGTATCTCATTGTGGTTTTAATCTGCATCTCTCTGATAGCTAGCGATATTGAACATCATTTCATGTGATTTTGGATCTTCTGTATGTCCTCCTTGGAGAAGTGTCTGTTCAAGTCCTTTGCCCATTTTTTAATTGGGTTGCTTGTCTTCTTAGAGTGGAGTCATGTAAGTTCTTTATATATTTTGGAGATTAAACCCTTGTCTGAGGTATCATTGGCAAATAAGTTTTCCCATACAGTTGGTTCTCTTTTTATTGTAATACTGTTTTCTTCAGCTGTGCAGAAGCTTTTTATTTTGATGAGATCCCATTTGTTTATTCTTTCCTTTATGTCCCTTGCTCTGGGGGATGTATCAGTGAAAAAGTTTCTGTGTGAAATATCTGAGATTTTCCTGCCTATGTTCTCCTCTAGGACTTTAATGGTGTCATGGCTTATATTTAAGTCTTTTATCCACCTTGAATTTATTTTTGTGTATGATGTAAGTTGGTGCTTGAATTTCATTTTTCTGCACGTAGCTGTCCAGTTCTCCCAACACCATTTGTTGAAGAGGCTGTTTTTACTCCATTTTATGTTTCTGGCCCCTTTGTCAAATATTAATTGACTGTAGAGACTTGGGCTTATTTCTGGGCTCTCTGTTCTGTTCCATTAGTCCATGTGTCTGTTCTTATACCAGTACCAGGCTGTTTTGATTACAGTGGCCTTGTAATACAGTTTGATATCAGGTATTGTGATCCCTCCTACTTTGCTTTTCTTTCTCAAAATTGCAGCAGCTATAGAATGAGAATTTTTTTAAATAAAAAGTATATATTCATTTTCAGAAATCAAGCAATATAGGAAAATGTGAAGGAAACAACAATAAATCCCTTCAGAATTCTACCAGGTAGAATGAGCAGTGTGAACATTTGTTTCTCCACCCAGCTTCTGTCCATGGCCACTCACAAGTGGAAGTCTGGATGGGCACCACTGGAAGAAGGTGCAGTTGTACAGCACAGGGTGTTTTTTAAAACAAGATACATACCATATAAATTTTCTTTGAATTTAACTAGAAAAAGAAGATAAATGAAACCAAATGAATGGTTGAACTTGAGGTGCTAGTTTCTTCATTGCAAGAACTTCGTTCCCTGATCTCTCCAAAGTTAAGAAACATGGAAACTGTTAGAGATTGGGGTGATTGTCTTTGCTGATCATGTTTCCTGTGTGTGTGTGTGTGTGTGTGTGTGTGTGTGTGTGTGTGTTTTAAGTCCTCATCCAAGGACATGCTTATTGATTTTTAGAGGGAAGGGAGAAGGGGTACATCAATTGGTTGCCTCTCATACATGTACCTAGTGGGGAACCAAACCCACAACCTAGGCTTGTGCCCTGGTAGGGAGCCGAACCTGTGACCTTTCAGTTTACAGGATCACCTTCAGACACCAGTGCTCCAGCCAACTGAGCCACACTGGTCAAGGGTTTAGAAAGATATTGATACTGGTTCATCTATCCTGAGAGGTGAGGGGAACAGCATCCTCACAGCTCTCGTCTCCCTTCCCTACCTCCAGGCTTGGTTCCTTTTATTATTTTCACTTAGTCAAAGCTCAAAATCTTGACCATCTTTTATGAAATCTTAACTACGCTGGTCTTAGTTCTACATGGAGCCAGGCATGGAGCTCCCACCTGTCCTCACCTCCACTTCTGCATTCCCAAGCTCATTATTATGATTTGATTTTTGGTTGCCTCATTCTGGCCTTCTCATTCGGGTCTCAGCACAGCACCTGGGGTGTGGGGACGGAGGCAGCAGCTCTGCAGGTGGGGGTGTTCTCCGCCAGTGCCAGCACGAAAGCACAGCACAAAGGCAAACACTCAGTCTTTGGATTTGAAAATTAAGCCTTGGTCGTTAAATGTTTGTTTTTAATGTTTGCTGGTCAATTGTACTACCCTTTTACATGACAGGAATACACACCCACACTCTATTGCATTTCAAGATAGATTATTGAAGTTCACCTTTATTACATGGTGACAGATGGATGGAAAAGCCCATTTGAGGGAAACTTTAAATAAATTTTGAACAACTGAAAAATAATCTACAGCATTTCCCAGTTGCCCATTTCAAGTGCACCTTTTCTGTATGCTAGCTATTTGTTTATTTACATGTTTTTTTATTAGAACAACTCAGCAAAATAAAATTCAGTTTATTGTTGGACAACATTGTTTCACACATACATCAAACAGGTTAAATAAATAGCAACTTCATAGACAAAAAAAGGGAAAAAAAGCAACCTTTTATCTTTGGCCTTTTAAACCATCTCGTACAAGCCAACTACTATAATATAGCAAAGTACCTATACAAAAAGTTACTGGAATGCTGGGGATAAGATTTTTTGTTGTTGTTGTTTTTACAAGGTTTTTTTCTCCTTTGAGATTATAATGAACATGGTCACATGAACAAAGTCAGAACAGAGAATGCCCCAAAGGTTGGTTTGGTCATCCCAAGATCATTAAAAATGATTGATCCCTAACAATATGTACAAAAATATAAAATGTTAGTATAAAGTACAAGCAAAGTTTCCTTTTAAAGTACTTTTAAGAAAAAAAAGCAGGGCCTTAGAAGTTTTGGTTTTCCTGCTCCCCTGTTGCAAATTCACATTGTGGTTTTGTTCTCTCGTGGAGAACATATGTCACCTGCAGGTGGCGCTGCCCATGGTGGGCAGGCGGGTGGGCAGGCAGGACTCTACTGGAAAGTTACCATGTTTAGATTCTGAGATGGGAAGTGGAGAGTGAATAGGTCATGGCGGCCTTTGTTTTTAGTTTAGCTTTTCCTTTTTTGCTGTCTGGTCATCTTCATTGGTCTCCTTCTTGGTGTCAACATACTCATCCTTATCATCTTCAGCTGCCTGTTTGTCTGCAGCTGCCTCAGTCTCCTCATCTTCATCCCCATCCTCTTCCTCACCATCTTCCTCCTTCTTCCTATCCCCTCCTTCTTCCTCTTCTTCATCTGTTTCATTGTCACCCTCCTGCTCCCCATCTTCCTCATTAGCATTCCCATTAGTAGGTGCATCTCTTCCATTCTCTGTCTCCTCCACAATTTCCTTCTTCTCCTTTAAGGCCTTGGTGGTGATTCAGAGCTGGTATCCACAGCTGTATCTGACATGGTGGGGTACACCAGTGAACTTATGCAGTAGATTAATTTAAAAAAAAAAAAAAGCAAGAGCTTGAGGACTCTGGTGAAAAAGCTGCTGGAGCCCACAGTGGCTAATAAAGAGGCTGCGGCAGAGGTGGTTGGGCGAGTGGAGAGGCAGACAAAGGAACAGTGCAGAGATGGCTTTTCAGAGCAGCCAGTGGACTCTCTGCCTGCTTTTCAAGCCTTTCCTTATTCATTGTGCTCTGTTGGGCCCTAATTCCAAACTACTTTCCTCTCCCTTCCACCTGATCACCTTCTGACATTGCTGTGCCTGCTTCTTCTCGGAAACCTTTCCCAGGGCCTCCTCTCCACTGTGCTGGTCCCTTGAATGCATGCCTGTGACACTGGCCTTTCCTGACAACCAGCCCTTGATTCCCTCCTGCCCCGTGGTGCTGCTCTTCCCATCTCTCTGTGTCCCTCTCTGCCAATGACTTTATCACCAAGCTGTCATTGTTCCCTCTTTTTAAATGTGGCTCCCATCTGTTTCCATGGCCACTGCCCCAGTCCAGGTTCTTGTGGTCTCTAAATCGTTTCTTTAGCTTTCTATCTGCCTCCCATCCTCAGTCCTCCTCAGAATTTGCTGCATTAATCTTCATGAAAGATTGCTCTAATTTTGTTTCTCCCCACTCAGAACTCTTACCAGTCCTCCTAGGGCCAATATAATAGTCTATTTAAAACTTTTTTTATTATGGAAATTTTCACACATATGGAAGAATAGAGGAGAGGACTCCCATGTCCTCATCACCCTGCTTCAACAGGACCAATTCTAGCCATCCTAATTCATATACTCAGATACCTCTTACCTAAAGTAGAAGGACTCCTATTTAACTAGAAAAAGAAGATAAATGAAACCAAAGGAAGTGTTCAAATTTCCCATTATCTTATACATGTCACAATTTAACTGTTTGAATCAGGATTCAGATTAGTTCTGTGCACTGGAGTTGGTTGATAAATATCTCACGTCTCTTTTGCACTATAGGTTCCCTTCCATAGCTACCAAGTCTGTCTGTCTGTCTGTCTCTCTATCTATCTATCTCTGTTTCTTTCTCTCCCCCACCACCCCCTTTGCAATTTATTTCTCAAAGGTAAAGCCTTATCTTAGCCTGGTATTCAAGGGCTTCTTCCTACACCTCATGCGTCCTGTGACTAGCCCCTTGTCTAATCACTCTGAGCTCTTGTTTCTCTGAACATTGATTGCATCTGCCTCTGAGACCTCCTGAAGTGGAAGCCTGCGTGTATGTGTGTGGGGGTGGTGATTTCTTTGTCTCCTCTCTAAAAAAGCCTAGGACATTATGGGTACTTGGTACATGTGGGGTGGGAGTTAACTGAAAAAAATAGGACATTTTGAAATAAAAGAGGATTCTTGGCAAGAACAAGAAGTTTAGAAAATTGTAGGGGTAGAGATGGGGAAGCAAAGAACTTGTCTAAGACCAAAGAAAATTAGGAAGAATCATGTTGTGCTAGAAAGCTTGGGGAGGATGGCTGAGGCTTATCCTGGGCCAGAGCCCAACAGTGGGCATTGTCAGTACCTTCCCAGAATGCTACTTAAAGGATCAGGCATCCAGGTTGGGCATCAGGGCACAGCTACAGCGTGACCTCAGGAGTTCAGCCAGAAAGGGCCTTGTTTTCCAGGCTGGCTTTAGGTGATTCAGGTTGGAATTAAGAAACTGGATTTACGTGTGAGGGTGTGCCAAGCTGAACTCTGTAACTATGTGTGTGCTGGCAGTTTGCCTAACTGTAGAGAATGTGGAGAGGCTCACAGTGACATCAGAGACATTCCCACTTGAAATGATGAAAGAAGACGTGTTGGTGCTGAAGGTCTCCTTAGGCAGAGGGCTCACAAAGGGGCAACTGGGGGGCAGGGTGGAGACTGCTTCCTTTCCCATCTCCTCTGAGTTCTGAATCAGTTGAGGAATGGATCCAGAAGGCAAGTAGAAATGAAAGCAGTAGCTTACTTAATAAAGTGGTATTGGTGAGTATGGTTTGGGTATTCCTACAGCCAGAAAGGGCTTCCCAAGCCTTCCTCCCAAGATTAAGGATTACGTGTGGTCTCTGTGGTGGAGTTTGGGGTGTCCTAGCCTTTGCAGAGTGCTAGAGACACAGGAGTTAGTGTGGCTACCTGCACTTAACAACTTTTTGCCTGCTGCCTGTACCCAGTAGAAAAACTCAAGGTAGAGGAATCCACTTCTTCATTTCCTGTGCTGAGGGAGAAGCCATGGGCTTGACTCCCACAGAGTAGTTCAATAGAATAGGTAGGAGCCCTCTTTTGTGGATCTACAGAAATACAGAGAGAGTTCATTCCTCTGTGTCCGGCTTCAAGGTGATGGTTTAAAGAAGAGAAGTCCCTAGTCTTCCAGCTTGGAGCATACAGTGCCTGTGGAAATTCCGCCTTTGTGTGGTGCTCTCCGGTGCTGCCTGGTGCTGTGACATTAACCCACCTCTCCTTCCTCCCCCAGAGCTGGAGCACAGCAGGCATTGGAGAAACCCTGACGGATGCCCTGCCCACGTTCAGCCTCACCCCTCTTGAGTACATCAGCAATGTAAGAACTGCCATGCACTTCCATCCTGGTGGTCACAGCCTTTAGGCCTCACCTTGGGTTTTGATTCTGGGTCCTCTGGGCAAAGTAGTCATTACCCCAGCAGTGCTGTTGGACCTCTGCTTTTGCATGGTCTCCATCCATGTCCAGGACTTTAAGGAAATGCAGTCGAGTTCTTTAAATCAGCTGGGGAAGCATGCTGATGTCAGAACCTGACAACCTGCCACCCTTCTATCACCTCCCTAATATGAGGAGCAGTTGCTACCTGAAAGCATCAGAGTATGAGTCCAGTAAGACATTCTGACTTGGGAAGACTGAATCAATTTTCAGAACCATGTGTATGTAGGTTTGAATTCAAAGCAAACAGACCTTTTTTTTTTTTTAATCCTCACCTGAGCACATATTTTCAGAGAGAGAGGAAGGGGTGGAGAGAGAGAGAGACAGAAAGACATCTGTTGGTTGCCCTCTTGTACACACCCCAGCTGGGGATTGAAAAATGATGATGTTTTATTTTTAGTAAAGCTGGGTCTGTGAATTTAGCCAAAGATGTGGCTACCAGTGAAAGGTATACCAAGTACAGGAACATGCCTGGGGTCTATGCACACAGTAGGTATTCAGGAAGTGCTTGCTGAGTATAATTAAGTGGAATTAAGCGCTGACTGAAGGGAGAATTCCCAATGCCAGAAACCTTATCTTCCTCTGAACTTGTGGAAAAAAGAATCTATTGCCATTTTCAAGCAGAGATGTGCAGTGGTTATTAGTGAGGTAAGTGGCCACTTGTCTGGTTTGAGTGTAAAATCATACTAAGTAAATGTAAGGGGAAGATGCGTACTTCTTTAAAGGAAGACCAAACTGTTTTTTTTTTGGGGGGGGGGTAGTATGATGTACCATAAGATGTTTAGACTTACTACAGCCAGGGGAACAAGTATGTAATCATTGTGTGGACCTCTGGACTGGGTAGATTTTGGAGTCTGTGTAGACTTCCAGACGTTGTACTTTTAGGGGGACCTGCCACTGGATAGGTACCTGTGAGGCCAGGCTGAAAGGCCTCAGACCTTTAGCTTAGAGTTTGTATCAACTCTGAGTTGAAATGAATGTCTGAAATGAATATGGAGCCAAAAAGAGCAATAACAGGTTCACAGACTTTTAAAAAAATATATAGATTATGTTGTCATAATCTGGAAATCAACCTTATTATTTTATACTTACCCTAAAACACAAAACAGTTCTGAGTTATAATGAAATAGGTGTCTGGAATATATTCATGATGATAGTCACATGTCTCTGACAAACACTTGACAAACACTGTGTTATTTTGGCTTGTCCAAAGGTCTTACAGACCTACCTCTTGTGACTCCCCACTCACTGGCCAAGAAAGTGTTGTATTTATTTCCTAGAGTTTATATTATGAAAACTCTAGTTTTCCCTCCAAATTAATTTATAATTACAAATGAGTTTTTTCCCAACAGAATTTCTCCCTTTGCTTGGTTAAATCATTAGAAAGGAGAGACCAAGGTTCAAATCCAAAAGACAGTATTTGCTTGGCCATGTACTTGTGGACTTTAACTTCTTACTGGTGTTTTGGTCTGTGAATAATGATAACTTATAGTTCACACAAGTTCTGTAAATTGTACAAAGTACTTCGGTATCCATTACCTCATTTGAGGTAGACCTGGTGTTGAATGCCTGCCAAAAATATTGAGGCCATCAGTGAGAAGGATGAGTCTGTGCTCTGCATGCAAACCACCACTGAGTATTTTTTTAAGGTGTTGCCATAACCAGTATTAGCACACACTGGAAAGCTCAGACACAGGGCTGAGTGTAGCAATTTGTCTGTCATTTGCCATCACACAAATACCGGTTATATTTCGTGAAATTATTTGTGTGCATCAGTGTTGGGCTGAAATGCTTACTTCTGTTTCAGATCGGGCAGTATATCATGTCCCTTCCCCTGAACCTAGAGCCATTTGTGACTCAGGAGGACTCTGCGTTAGAGCTGGCACTGCATGCAGGAAAGCTGCCATTTCCTCCTGAGCAAGGTGAGAGTGACCTGCTGGAAGGGGAGTAGTGGCTTCAAGGTGTGATACATGCTCACTTTAGTACCCTGACCCCCATTGCATATAGCTCTCCAAAGTTCCACTGAAACAGCTAAGTATATAATAGTTACTGATGCCCTGGCTGGCGTGGCTCAGAGAATTGGGTTGCAGGCCAGGTCCCCAGTAAGGGAATGAGAGAGGCAACAATCACTCTTTCTCTCACACATCATGTATCTCTTCCTCTCTTTCTCCCATCTTCCCCCGTTTCTAAAAATAAGTAAATAAAAATTTAAAAAATAATAAAATAGTGACCAGAAAAGATTGGGGTACACAAAATAATACATGTAATATCACTTATGTTTTGAAAAAATCCAACCCTGTGTATTTCCACATGTACAAAGGCGTGGAGAAACCTGGAAAACAGGTCTCAAGCATATATGCTGGTATCAGTGGGGCGAGTGGGAAGAAAGGTGTGAAGGATGCTTACTTTTTACTCTGTATTTCTTTATTGTCTGAAATGTTTTGTAAGAATATATTTCTCTATTGTATGTAAAAAATATAGTACACCAAACTCTTTCTTTTTGGTTTGTATTTATTTACTTTTTATAGTATATAAGTTCTTCAGCTTCTCTGTTTCCTATGTTGTTCTTAACCTCCATCTGTCTATTTTATATCCACCAATTATGCTTCTTATTCCCTGTACCTTTTCTCCCTTTCCCTTCCTCCCCTTCCCCACTGATAACCCTCCATGTGATCTCTATTTCTCTGATTCTGTTCCTGTTCTAGTTGTTTGCTTAGTTTGTTTTTGTTGTATTTTTTTTAGGTTCGGTTGTTGGTAGTTGTGAGTTTTTTGTCATTTTACTGTTCATACTTTTGATCTTCTTTTTCTTAGATAAGTCCCTTTAACATTTCATAATAAGGGCTTGGTGATGATGAATTCCTTTAACTTGACCTTATCTGGGAAACACTTTATCTGCCCTTCCATTCTAAATGATAGCTTTTCTGAGTAGAGTAATCTGGGATGTAGGTCCTTGCCTTTCATGACGTGGTATACTTCTTTCATACCCATTCTTGCCTGTAAGGTTTCATTTGAGAAATCATCTTATAGTTTTATGGGCACTCCTTTCTAGGTAACTGTCTCCTTTTCTCTAGCTGCTTTTAAAATTCTCTCCTTATCTTTAATCTTGGGTAATGTAATGATGATGTGCCTTGGTGTGCTCCTCCTTGGGTCCAATTTCTTTGGAACTCTGAGCTTCCTGGACTACCTGGAAGTCTATTTCCTTCTCCAGATTGGGGAAGTTTTCCTTCATTATTTTTTCAAATAAATTTTCACCTTCTTACTCTTGTTCTTTTCCTTCTGGAAGCCCTATGATTCAGATGTTGGGAAGTTTAAAGTTTTCCCAAAGGTCCCTATGCTTCTCCTCATTTTTTTGAATTCTTATTTCTTCACTATGTTGCAGTTGAATGTTTATTTTTTCCTTGTGCTCTGGATTGTTGATTTGAGTCTCAGTTTCTTTCTTTTCACTATTGGTTTCCTATATATTTTCCTTTATTTCACTTTGCATAGCCTTCACTTCTTCCTCTATTTTACGACCATATTCATCCATTTCTGTGAGCATCCTGATTACCAGTGTTTTGAACTCTGAATCTGATATGTTGCCTATTTCTTTGTTGCTTAGTTCTTTTTCTGGAGTTTTGATCTGTTCTTTCATTTCAGCCATATTTCTTTGTCTTGGCACACCTGTTATGTTGTAAGGGGCAGAGCCTTAGGTATTTGCCAGGGTGGGGCCACCCCCTTCACTGAGTTGTGGTGCTCTATGTGGGGGAGGGGTCAGAGAGACAACAATGCCACTTGCAGGGCTCTTGCCTTGCTTTCAGTCACTTTCCCCACTACCCACAAGCAAATGGGGCCCTTCTGGTGCTGATTCCCGGGCGGTTGGGTTTGTGTACATTCTGGGACCCTGTCGGTCTCTGCATTGAATTCTATGAGGCGGAGAGTTTCTCCCGCTGCCTCAACCCCCACAGGTTTTTTCAATCAGAGGTTGAGGCTTTAGTTTCCCAGCCCTGGAACCCTTGGTTGCTTGGTCTGTCTTGCTCCCCAGTTGTTCCTCCTGGCTTATCCTCATGTAAATGCGGACTGCCCAGTCCTCCATCGACCACCTTGCTTCGCATCCTCTCTACCCTGGCTGCCTATCTCCGCCCCTCCTACCAGTCTGGATGAATGTTTCTTCTTTAACTCCTTGGTTGTTGGACTTCCATACAGTTCAATTTTCTGGCAGTTCTGGTTGTTTTTTGTTTTTAAATTTGTTGTCCTTTTTTTGGTTGTGTGACGAAGCAAAGTGAATCTACCTATACCTCCATTGGGGAGAAGTCTAAACTTCTTAGGTTCAAAAAGTTTTTTCATAGAAATTTTCACACACATACGTGTGCACGAGTGTGCACACACACGTTGTGGGAATAGTGTGAAACCCCAGACACTCATCATCTACTTCAAGAATGGCTTCTGGTTTCATATATTCCCATCACATTCTTCACTAGAGTATTTAAATTAAATCCCAGATGTCACCCTATTTTGTCTATAAATATTTTATTTATGTGTCTCTTATTGCAAGGATTAAATTCAGGTTCAGATTTTTCAGCAAAAAGATGTGGTGCTATCTAATTGTGTGTTGCCTCAGACCCAGAAGCACATAACATCTCACTGTCCCTTGTAAAAAATATGCGTAGATTAATGAGCATGTAACTGTTTTCATTTAGTCATTCAGTTAGGAAATGTTTATTAATTGTTTATTGTAAGAGAGGCACTGGGTTGGGCATAAACTTCAGCTATAAAGTAAAATTGTAACAATTGTTGAAAGCATCACTACCATAAGAAGCCAATCTGTATATTTACATGCCTGTTTTTTCTCTCTCTCTCCATTTTATTATGAAGATTTCCAACCACAGAGAGAAGAATCATATAGTGAACATGCATATATAATCTGAGGATTTCCAGCATTTTAACAATGCAAGTTTTTATACCTAGATGGTGAACAGCCAGTGGGAACTTTTTGACTTAGATAAATGGCTTTTTCTAAACAGTGTGATAAGTAGAAGGGAGTTTTAAGTCTTTGCAAGTGTTTTTCCCATGAGGAGATTAAACTTTGGGAATCCTGAAGTGGTGTATGGGAGGGCCACATGTGAACAGTGAGTTCTGGAGGTGTGTGTACAGGCCAGCTTTTGACTCTCCTCTGCACATGCTCTTCCCTCATGTACTCCCACACATGGCCGCGGTGGGGCTGGATTCCTGCAGAGGTGCAGCTGTTGCCCTGGACTTGTGATTTGGGGTTGAGGATAAACATGCTGCCTGGTGTGGGGCTGGGCTCTGTGGAGGATCTCCTGCTCTCCTGGGCCTGGGCTGTGATCTGGCCGATCAGGCTCCAGGTGGGTCGTCTCACAGGCAAGTGCATTCTTCCCAAGGGGCTTCTGCTGTATGCGGCCCTCAGCAAGAGCCAGCCCGCTCGGAGTCCTGCTCGGGTACGAGCTGCCCTGAAAGCTTTGTGGCCGAGCCATTCTCAAAGTCCAGGGCGAAGACACAAGTGTTGAGCCAAGCATTCCATCTCACTGACCTTTTAACAAACCTCCTTGACATTTCTTTTCTCTCCTGCATTGTCTGTTTTGCTTCCATTTCCTGGTTCTTTTTTCCCCCTGGCTCTTAAAAAAAGTATATATATTATTTTATTTATTTTTAGAAATAGGGGAAGGGAAGGAGAAAGAGAGGAGAGAAACATTCATCAGTTGCCTCTTGTGCACCCCCAACCGGGGACCAGGCCACAATGCAGGCATGTGCCCTGACAGGGAATTGAACCAACAACCTTTCTCTTTATGGGACGGTGCTCAACCAACTGAGCCACACAGGTTAGGGCCCATTTCCTGGTTCTTGTTCTCATCCTCTGACTCATAAGTCTGCTTGAAAACCTTGGTAGCACTTAGAACTCAGAGGGAAAAATCCAAACCCCTGTCTGATATTTGGGACCTTTCTTCATCTGCCTAGTAAGTGCTTGTGGCCTCATCACCCCCCTTATGTCCTGCACACTCACATACTCATGCTCCAGCCACTCAGAAGGACTTTTTTCTTAATTTTTTAAAAATGAAAATAATTTTTCTGTTTAACTATCTGTTGCCCTGAGCTGGTGAAGGTGATATATGAGGGACTGCTGTCTCATGTGCCTTTCTCTTCATAAATGGGGTCATCTCACATGTGCTCTGTGTATTGAGGGCACTGTTTAAAACAATTCTTGTGCTCTCTGCTCAGATACTCTTTTTCCTCACGTACACTTGGCCAACAGCCCATTTGTTCAAGTGAAGCACTGACACTTGCTCCTGGTTTGGCGTTCTGGTAGTCTCTGAGTGTGCCTTGTTGCATGGCTGATGTAGCTCTGGTAAGGGCCTTTCTCCCTGGGCCAGACAGAGCATGAAAGGACAGGGTCACCTAGCACCAGCACCCAGGGCAGTCCCAAACTCAGTGGGGATTCCATTTCTGAGTCCTTGTTGTCCTTAGTTCATACCAGTTGGCCTGAGAGGTGAATTGTTCTGTTCCCTGTGTCTCCCTGAGATTAGTAAGCACCGTGGCATGTTTGTGTGTAGAACACCTGCTGTGGGCCAGCTCACCCAGAATAGCTCTGTGAAAGCTGTTGCTGATGGGTTTTCCTGAGTAGGTTCTGTGGTTTTTGGTAATTGTCTCTCTCTTTGCAGGAGATGAATTGTCTGAGCTGGATAATATGGCTGACAACTGGCTGGGCTCGATTGCCAGAGCCACGATGCAGACCTACTGTGATGTGATCCTCCAGATCCCCGAGCTTACCCCGCACTCCACCAAGCAGCTGGCCACTGACATTGGTAGGTCCCCTGGGGCAGGCCTTAGGTGGGACAGCTCTGACCCATGGTGACTGCCAATCCCCTCCCCTCTAGAAGTTTCCTCCCAGGTCACCTGTTAACATCAATTTCAGAAAGGGCTCTGAAGCTTGTTAAAAATGCAGATGATTCTCCAGGCCCAGGCCCCAGAGTTTCTGACTTAGTAAGTCTGGGTTGAAGCCCAGACATCTGTATTTTGGAAAGTGTCTCAGGGCATTCTGACAGGCTGCTGAGGCTGAAAACATTAAGAGAAGTTTCAGTGAGTTGAGTTGAAATGACCGATGCAGACTTGTGTTATGCTGCCTTGCCTGGCCTGGTGTGCTCCATTTATATAATAGTCTCCCAAACTAATATTGGTTAAGCTCTTTCTACGCATCAGGCATGCCAGGTGCCAAGCCAAGCACTTATACCCTATGCCTTATGCAATCTTCAAACTCTCCTGTGAGGTTGCTGTCCTTGCCTCCATCATGCTGATAAGAAGTGGAGGCATAAAGCAGTTGTGTAATGAGGCCACCTGCAGTCCTAGAATGCCCACCTGCTTCCCAGGGCAGAGAGGCATGTGCCCACCTGCTCTTGCTGGCACTCATCAGCGGAGGTGGTGCTCTGAGGCTGGGGTGCTATGGGCAGGCAGCTGGGAATATCCTCAGTCTCTTGGTATCATTCCACTGACTTGCCTGTGGCAGGTCTTCGGGTGCTCAGGGGAGAGGGTGGTGGGCGCCTTAAAGATCAGCTCTTTGGGGATCCAACAGAGCTCTGACCTGGATGACCACTAGGGCTAAGCCAAACCTCTTGTTTTGCTGAAGAAGAAACAGAAATGAGAACTTTTCCTCTTGGCCCCAGAGCAGTTAGTGGTGGAGCCAGACCTGGAACTCAGCCTCTCTGGTCGCTTGAGTGGTGTATATTTGGTAGTGAGCTCCCAGCAGACACAGAAGGATAGCAGCCTTGTGTCATTTCACTGGGCACATGTTCAGAGAAGAGAGATGAGGAGATTCCAGTGCTCCTTGGTGTTCCCTGTCAGTACAGGAAGAGCACTGAACAGAAAACTGGCCAGAACTAGTGAGCCAAGTCAGATGTGGGGTTGCCCCTAGGTATCAGTTGTTCACATCATTTCTCCCTCCCTGTTAAGCTTCCTCCTGATCCATCCATTCCTCGTTAAGTGTTGGCTGAGCATCTGCTACGTTCTCGCCACAGTGCTGGGAAATGGAATGTAGACAATTTCTGTGCTGCTGCATTTATACCGTGGGGAGTGTGCTTGTGCTTAGAGGCTGGGAAGAAACAGCCGAGGTGTGAAGCTCAAGCTGTGGGATAATAGAGATGGGTGAGGTCTGTGTCAATGTATGGCCCCTTAAAGATGTTCAAATTCAATGATAATAGACACCTCAAACCATTCTGCTACCCAAACAAAAAATGTCATGGTGGAAAAAACTACTTAACCTAGTAAGTGAATTTGGCAAAACAACAGGATACAAAGTCAATATTTCAGAAGTAAAAGGCATTTTTGTACATCAGCGATGAAATATCAGAAACAGGAGCCAGGGAAAAAATCCCATTTGATACAGCAACAAGAAAAGTAAAGTACCTAGGAGTAAACCTAACCAAGGAAGTAAAAGGCCTGTATTCAACTTCACAACACTGGTGAGAGAAATTAAGACACAAATGGAAGCATGTACCATGTTCATGGATTGGAAGAATTAACATAATCAAACATCCATACTACCCAAAGCAATTTATAGATTCAATGCAATCCCTATTAAAGTATCAGTGACATATTTCACAGATATAGAACAAACATTTCAAAAATTTATATGGAATCATAAATGACCCCAAATAGCCACAGCAATTTTGAAAAAGAAGAACAAAGTAGAAGGGATCACAATACCTGATATCAAACAATATTATACTATATTTTGCTTGTTTCTTTGTTTTGTTGTTTAGGTTCCTGTTAAAGGTGAAATCATATGGTATTTATCTTTCACTGCCTGGCTTATTTCACTTAACATAATGTTTTCCAGTTCCACCCATGCTGTTGCAAAGGGTAGGAGCTCCTTCTTTCTTTCTGCTGCATAGAATTCCATTGTGTAAATGTACCATAGTTTTTTGATCCATTCATTTACTGATGGGCATCTAGGTTGCTTCCAGCATTTAGCTATTGTAAATTGTGCTGCTATGAACATTGGGGTGCAAAGGTTCTTTTGGATTGGTGTTTTAGGATTCTTAGGATATAGTCCCAGCAGTGGA
>PVIA01011827.1:0-41739 GCA_004024845.1 Tonatia bakeri
GGGGGCACAGGAGAGGCAACCACACATTGATGTTTCTCTCCCTCTCTCTCCCTCCCTTTCTTTAAAAATAAATAAATAAAATCTTAAAAAAAAAAGCATAGGCTGTTTGTGATTATTGCCTGGCTGTTGTGACTCAGTGGACTGAGCATCAGCCTGTGAACTGAAAGGTCTCTGGTTCAATTCCCGGTCAGGGCACATGACTGGGTTGTAGGCCAGGTCCCTAGCTGGGGACGTGTGAGAGGCAACCAGTCGATGTTTCTCTCACACATTGATATTTCTCTCCCTCTCTTCCTGCCTCCCTCCCCTCTCTCTAAAAATAATTAAATAAATAAAACATAAAAAAAAAAGACCATAGGCTGTAGTATTTGGACTGAGACAGATCTAGTTAGAACCTGGCTCAAGTTTTGTGACTGAGCAGATTACCAGCCTCCTCTGAACCTCAGTTTCCACAGGTGTAAAATGAAGCCACCACTGTCCCCATTTTGCCTCAGGGCTGTTGAGGGGATTTATTAGATAAAGTCTCCAGTGCTCTGAGCTCTGGGTTTAGCTTACAATAGGCAATTGATGAAGGGTGGCCATTGTGTTCTCTTGGTGATGGAGGCAGGTTTCTCTGGAGGTCTAAGGAGTGCCAGTCCTCACCAATGCTCCTTTAAATGAGCCATCCTGCCCTCACTTATTTGTGCTGCTTTAATCACTGAGGAAACACTGTCGGGACCCAGGCATTACCGAGAAGCCCTTGATTTATAATCACTGTCCCGCACAGGCAGTAACCACCCCTCCACCACCCTCACCCTGGTCCTGCATGTTGGAACGCAGCTCTCCATTGTCAAGAGGCGGGAACTCCAGCCTCAAATTAAGTGCAAGCAGATGAATATCTCTCGTCTGTGTTTTCCTGCGAGTCTCCGAGCCATTCTGGAAGTGAAGGGGAAACGTCTCCGGCGGCCTTGCTAATGCGCAGGCTCATTGTCCTTGTCCTCCTCCTGCCGTAGGAGAGAAGAATTGTTTTTCTGTTTGGCAAGCCAGTGTCAACATTTCAGAGTGATATGAAGAAGACAGCAACTCCGGGCTTTATGAGTTCTCTGGTGGCTTCAGGGGACAGGCAGCGAGCGCTGCCAGGGATGTGGCCCCTCCCCCTTGATCTCATCCCGTCCCACAGAGCAGCCGGGGAGCCCAGGTGGGCGTGGCCCACGGGAGGAAGTGCCCCTTGGACACGAACTCCTGTGCCCAGTCCTCTGTGCACGACGAAGAAGCAGGGGTGCGCCCAGGTTCACAGGCAGAGCTGGGGCCGACACCACGTTTTCTGGTTCCCCACGCCATGCTTTTCCCACTAAACAGGGACCTTCGAACGTTAAAAAAAGCTAAGGACTTTCAGAAAGTGAAATCTCCTATGGAAACCCCAACATAACACAAGTCAAGTGGAGATTTTCCGGTTGAAGTGGGTCAGCAGGGGGACGGAGGGGCAGGAGCCCGAGGTACGGACGTCCTACACCCTGGTCGGCCCTTCCGACCCGTCAAGGAGCCCTAGGGCTCCCTGATGCCCGACTGCAAGCTTCTGCGGTCTTGCTTCCAGGCGTCTCCGCCGGGGAAGGAAATGTGGAGCTGTGGGCTCCAGTTGTTTGAAACCCACCAGGGACTTGGAACGCTGCTTGTTGCCTCTCGTCCGAGTGTGGGCGTTGGCTGAGAACAGACAGGGCATCTGTCCAGTCTCACAAGACGTGCTCAGGAGGAGGCGGAGCCTCTGAGCAGGTAGGCAGCCACTCCTGGGAAGTGCCTCCTCTCTAGCTGGGCGTGGTCCGCGTCGCTCTTGGTGAGACACTGGTGGAAGCCAGTGTGTGAGAGAGACTGCCACCCTCCCCTCTGGACCTTGGGAGGGAAAGGGCCCGGGGCGGGGTGCCTCAGGGCAGCTGAGGGCAGTTGTGCATCTGTTGAGGAGACGATGAATGGTCGTAAGTTAAGTCTCCTCACCGTAACATAGGGACAATAACCTAACCGAGCCTTTTTTTTTTTTGGTAAGAGTGGATCAAATCTTTTTTACTTTTCTTAACAAGAAACTTGAAAACAGAGGTAATAATGATGGGTTCTGACTAAGTGCCAGAACTGTATGAATGCCTGATGAAGCTGTGGTCCTATTCTCATGCCCGGTTTGCAGCTGAAGCACCCAGACGGGAGGCTGAGTGATGTGCTGCCCTGGAGTTCCAGTGCGCAAAGAAGAGGTGAATGAGCCTCGAGGAGGCTGTGGCTCTGGCTCCAGTCTGCCACGCAGTCCTGGCCCACACTTCCACCACAGGGATTCAGGCCAGCCCTGTCGTTTGATGAGAAGGGGAACTGGGGCCCAGAGAGGTGCAGACTTGATCAAGGTTGTTCGATTAGCCGGAGGTGGAGTTGGTACCTAAACTCCGGCTTCTGCACTCCCAGCTCAGGGCCGTGTCCTTGGCTGCATCAGGTGGCACAGAGCTCCATGCTGGCTACGTGAGACGATCTCCTTCCAGAATGTACCTGATTGCTGGGTTGGGCCTGGTCTGGGCTGGGCTTTCCCTCTCTGTTTTTTTTTTTTTTTTTTAATCCTCACCCAAGGACATGCTTATTGATTTCAGAGAGAGGGGGAGAGAAATGCCAATGTGAGAGAGAAATGTGGATCTGTTGCCTCTTGCACACACCCAACCAGGGACCAAACCCACAACCTAGGCATGTGCCCTGACCAAGAATCGAACCTGTGACCTTTTGGCTTACTGGGCAATGCTCCTACCAACTGAACCGCACTGGCCAGGGCAGGGCTGGGCTCTCTTGTCAGGGATATTGAGCATAACCCCCCTTTGAGGGGAGAAATGGATCCCCAGGCAGCCCCCAGTTCAGAGTTCTTTCTTTTCTCTTTGAACTTCCCCAAGTTACAAACCACACAATTAAGGGCTCACTAATAAGCCATCCGTCTTGTCCCACAAAGAGAGCACTGCAGGTCTCCCGCAGGCCGCCGCCTCCTCTGGGAGGCGATCAATGCCTTATCTCAGCAGAGCCTGTGTGGAGCGGAAGGAGGAAAATGAAAGCACTTAATTAAGGCGCACAGGAGCGGAAAGGGAACAGTGCATCCTCCCTGGCTCTGTGCTCCTCCCTGAGCCACCCCCCCCGCCCCCCAGGGCAGTGGCAGAGCCCGCAGACCCGCCCGCGCCGCTCAGGCAGCAGAGGAGGTCTTCCAGATGAGGACGCGAGGGGGCCCGGCCTAAGCTGGAACTTGCCCCAAACAGAAACGCCCGTTCTTGACGGTCCACCAGCGCCCACCCCAAGCAGGCCCGGCCTGCCCACGGGTAGTGGGGAGGGTGGTAAACAGCAAGAACTCTGCCCGAAAAGTGCCCTTTCTGGGCCTGAATCTCTACCATTAAAGTATTCCTTCAGGTAAGGGAAGCCTCATTGGCTTGAAGTCCCCTGTGATGAGAAATGCTTACAGAAGGGGGGACCCTCTCATGTGCTTCAGGAGAGAAACTGGGCTCTGTAGCCCCTCCCTCCTTCTCCTGGGCCCTGGACAGAGCCTGAAAACAGTCCTCAGTGCAGGTGGAAGGTGGGCACCCACGTTCGAAAGCACCTACACACTCGGAAGACCCTGTTGCCGGAATTTCCTGGGCGGCTCAGAATTTTACCCCTGAGCTGCTATCTCGTGTCTCTCTCCCTTTGTTTCTGGCACCGTCTGTCCTGACCGAGGTTGAACTGTTGACCTTTGTTACCCCTGTGGCCTTCTGGCCTGGATGTAACCTTTGTCTCTGACTTGCTGCATGTGACTCCTCTCGGAGCTCTCGTCTTTTGCACCAGCTCCCAGACAGTAGGTGGCGCCGCTGAGGTTCTTCCTGGTGGCCCTGGCTGCCCACGATGGGGGGACAGGTGGGGCAAGAGCCATTCTCAGAGGATACTGGGTCTGGATGGTGGAGGGTTGCTCTCCACCCTGGGAGATCCTGCCACAGAACAGTTAAGCACTTGCTACGGGCTGAATGGTTGTGCTCCCTTCCCCACCCACCTGATCATACGTTGAAACGTAATTCCCAGCATGAGGGTCTTTGGAGGTGAAGATGGGACCTTTGGGGGTGATTGGGTCATGAGGGGAGCCCTGCAAATGGGGCTAGTGCCTTTAGACGAGACGCCCCAGAGAGCTGCCTCGCCGCTCTGTGTTGTGAGGAGGCAGTGCCTAGGAGCCGGGAAGTCGGCTCTCACGGGTCGGTGAACCTGCCGGGACTTCACCTTGGACTTCCAGCCTCCAGAACTGTTGGCAATAAATGCCTGTTGTTCTCAAGCCCCCAGCCCATGCTCTTCAGTTACAGCAGCCTGAAAGGACTAGAGCTGCAGTCCCGTTCTGAGGGCCCTGGGAGCCCGAGGAGGTCCGGGTTGTGCCCACCCTTCCCTCCCCACCTGCTGTGGGGTTCAGAGGTGGAAACTCAGGGAACTGCGACAATGGCGGGGGAAAGGTGCCTGCCCCAGGGTGGCCCTGCATCCTCACCACCTCGGGAGGAACAGGTTCATGTGCTGCTCAGTGGGCTAGTGCTGGTGTCTCATTTAGAGCCAAGTTTTTAGAGATAATCATTCAATGACTGTTTCTTGGGGTAATAAAGAGATAAACTCGGTCGAGTTTCTAAGTGAGCTGGAGTGTATATGGAGCGGTGGCCCCCTGCTGGTCACCCACAGGTGTGACTATGGTAGTTCTGGCCGTGACCGCCAGCCCTTCCTCCAAAGGGTAACCCCACCCGGTGACTATCTGAGCCTCCCCCGCCCTCTCGTCCCCTGGGTCTATGTTTCTCCCTCACGCTGTTCACTCCTGTGTCTCCTCTGCCTGTTCTTGCTCAGGGTATGACCTCGCCTGGGCATTTCCTGTGCCGTACTCACAAGCTCCCAGCCCATCTTTCACTCGAGTCATTGCCACCACAGCTGCTCCAAGCAGCTGTGCCGACAGCACCCGTGCAGCTGCACTGCGCATCTCCCGCTGTCTGCCCCACAGCCTCCCTGTGCCAGGGCTGCGGTTCCCACGGGGACACACTCGGCACCTAAACACGTGCGAACTTGGGCTGTGTGTCGGGGATGTGCCGGAGCCAGCTCAAACTGGTTTGCAAGAACCGACTGTTATCCACTCAGAAAATTTGCTAGCCAGATGGTAAACCTTCAGCTGTTTGAAATCAACCTTGGTTGGGAGAATTTACACCACAGGAATTGGCAAATGCTACTAATCGGGGGCTTCCCCTCCCCCCTCAGAGTTGACTTACCAGCACACTACCGGAGGGAGTTAACACCTACCCTGTGGGGCAATCCTTGGCCTGTGGGGGATCAGGAGCTGGTGGATAAACACTCTCCCCTTCCACCTTTGGAGGGATAACTCTGATGTGTTCTACGCAGCTCTTCTCCTACAAGGTCCAAGCAGGGTGGACCCTCAGTTGCCTACATCAGTGGTTAGTCTGAGGATGTACCCTTGTATTGGACTTTCATCCTACTCTTCAGGGGCCCACTTCTATTCCCTGGGGCACTGGGGACTACTTCTATGCAAACCCTTGTCTCAGATTTTTGTGGGGCCAGGAGGGGCTCCAGAGGGTGGGGGGTGCAGAAGTTAACACTATTCCTTTTACAGACTATACTCATTCCTATGATTTTTGTTCCCATGTTTAGCTGTTATTATATTGTCTTCCCGAAGCAACGACTCCTGGTTTGCCTTAGAACGTCTCCCATAGCAGTGGAAAGGATTTCCAAGTATTTAGTTGCTTTAGGTAGCACAGAGAATCTCTTCCAGCCTGAGTGCTGCCTGCCAGTTTCTTGCTTGTTACTCTAACTTTCCCTTTATGTCTAATTGCACTTTTGTTTGTGAGTATAACTGCCACCGTGTCTTCACCACATGATTGGATTTTGCCATCATATTCCCCCATCACAGCTGTCCAGAAACCTTTAAAGCTGGGGGTTCCACCCTCAGACCATTGGACAATCTCTCCCAACTGGATATTATATGTCTCAATTTTGTTTCTGGTTTCTAACCCAAATCATTTACCCAGATGCATGTCAAACCCTGCCTACTGATAAGAGGCTGATTGTTGAATGTCCTGACCCATGACTCAGTTTCCAATTTTTTAGCAGTTCTGTGGGTTGCACTTAGCCATGCAGGTTGGTGATGGTTGCAGGACTTTCTAGTTAACTGGGTCATGCACAGTGGCTATGGTGACCCTCTCTTTGTCTCCTGGAGACTGCCATGTCCCAAGAAAACCAGGTCACGTGAGAGTGGAGGAAAAATCGGTCATTCTCTTCCTCCCTGGCCCTCTACTACAGAATGTCAGCCCTGCAGTTGCAGAAAACATTTCCCGACGCATTCTGTGTGGGCCACACAGTTGCGCAATCAGTCCTCGATGAGGGGCGGGGGTAGGAATGACGAAGGGAGAAGAAGGTCATGGTCACCAGCTCCCCGAAGGAAGCACAGGGGAGAGAAGATGTGGCCATGCTCCGTGGGACAGTCCTCCGTAGCGGCGCCAGGCTGACTCTCTGAGAGGGTCCCACGGGACTCCCCAGGGGTGGGTACTGTCAGGCACCTCCCTGGTACTCTCCACATTAGGTGCTCCCACGGAGGACTCTCATCTCTCTCCTCGCCCTGGCTGTGGCTCTGCATTTGCAAGTCTCTCGTGTTCCGTCTCCTGAACTCGGGAGAGGATGACATGGGGTGGCCTCCCTTCCCTTTGTCTGCGGGGTCTTCAGCCCACGGGCAGAGTGGCGCACTCTTGCAGAGCCACTGGGAGGCCGTGGAAAGGAGCACCCCAGACGGAGGCTGTGAGTCGGTTTCCTGCTGCTTCTGTTCATAAAGGGCCGCGTGAGCTGCAGGCGCACGTGCTTGGGCTCCACGTGTGCCTGCAGCTCAGGATTCCTCTTCTCCAGCTCCCGGGTCTTCAGGGTTAATGCTCTGCTCGGGAGGCTGAGAAGTGCAGCCTCTCCACTTTGGTAATTGAAATCAATTTCTCAGCCTTATCTTTAGGAAACCTATATGGTCTAGACTGTAATCTGAAAGCTAGGGCTCGAGCAACTTCTAAATGAAATCCTTCCTTCAGGGGGGAGAGGGGGAAAAGAACAAGTGGCTCACCTCTTTTCACAATTTCTCAAAGAGCTCATGAGTGTGTAGGTGACGTCTCTCTTTTTCTCTGGGTATTTGGCTTCCAAGCATGTGACAATGTGTTTGAAGATGGCTGAGCATACGTGTGTGTGAGGATGTGAGTGTGTGACAGTGTGGAATGTGTTAGTGCGTGTGTGCTAGGATGGGGGAAGGGGTGTGTGTGTGTGTGTGTGTGTGATGGGACACATGTGTTTATTTTTGTGTCTGGGTGTGTGGTTCCACGGATGGAGGAGACAGGTGAGAGCGTGTTCACAAGCATAAGTGTGTGGGCGCAGGTGCCTGGAGTGAACTCATGGGCTTGTAAATACGTGTGGGACCAGAGGGTATGTATTTATGTCTCATTTCAGAAGTCATTTCCCAGTGGGCCACACCTGTGAATGCCCTTGGTCCCAGACACCGTTTCTTTTAATGCCTTGAGTGGCCTGACCGAGCTGCCAATCATCCCTCCAAACCTTCATGGGAGGAGAGCCCTTGATTTGTCCCCTCTGGAGAGGTGTCTTCAGCTTCCCTCTTCCTCCCCAAGCCTGTCCAGGTTCCCTCAGGATGGCTCCTCTCTGAGGGTTGATGACTGTGGGCAGGGGGCTTGCCTTGGTTAGATTCCACAGCCTCCAGGTGAGGCCTCCAGGTATTGACCCAACTGGTAGATGTTTCCTTGCCAAAGTTGTGGTTCTAGACACAGAGACCCATGCAGGTGAGGGTGGCTTCATCCATAGCCCTCTTCCAGCAAAGCGTCCCCTGCCCTCTCCAAATCCCTATGGATTTCTCATTTGAAGTCAATCAGCCTTGAAATCCCTGCCAGTGCCTGCCTGGTAATTATAGGGCTGGCAATCAATGCAGGACTCTTGGCTGCCCAGGGTGAGTGTGGCAAAGGACAACTTTTCCCGGGCCCTGGGAAAGACTGGAAATTCTAGTAACAGCCGGGGTCAGGAGTCCCTGGCTTCCAACTCAGGCAGGGGAGAAGCCAGGAAGAAGAGAATTTGGAGGTTCATGTCTCCAACTCACAGAAGGGGAGTTGGAAGGAAGAGAGTTTGGGGGTTCAGGCCTCCAACTCAGGGGAGGAGTTGGGAGGGAGGGAGGCATTTGAGCCACTGCCTCCCAGAAAGGCTCGGGGGCAGAGGGTGGCAGTGGCATCATAAAGGACCGGTATTTTACGGTCTCGAGGACAGGGAGGAAGCCCAGGGGACTGTGGGAAAGTTGTCGAGAATGGATGTGAGGGAAGCACAGGAGTGCGCAAAGTAATCTTGGGTCAGTGACAAATTAGTATCAGTTTATGAAGTGTCTGAGGTTGAACCTCTGCCTTTCTAACTTAGTCCAGTTACCAGCTAAGATGCGTGAATGCTGACTACATGCCTAGCGAGGCTTTGGTGAGTGGCAGGGATGGTGGAGGTGGTGGTGAATATGGTGAGAGTGGCGATGACGAGGAGGCGGATTGTGGGGCTGGGATTACGCTGTCATCTGATGTAGAGAGGGAGGTGGTGATGGCTGTGGTGCAATCAGAGGTGATGGTGTTGAGGGTTTGGGGAAATTGTGAAAGCGACGATTTTGTTGGTGGTGATGGTTAAGTTGCTGGTTAAGCAGCGGTGATGATGTGAGAGGTGTAGTAGCAGTTACGGTGTGATAGTGATGAGTAGGGTAATGAAGGATGGTGGTAACTTTGGAAAAAGTAATCAGAAGTAGGGATGTGGACAGAGGACTGAACGAGACCCACAAGAATGGGGTTGAAGAGATGAGGGAGGGAACTGAAGCGGGAGATGGGGCCTGCAGGTGATGGCCAAGGTGGAGCTCACTTGAACCAGGTGCCCATGGCTAAAGTTAGGCAAAGGTTCATGGGTTGAGCAGCCAGTGGGCCTCCTCGGGGCGTGAAAGTATGAAGGCAAAGCTCGGATCCCAGAGAAACAGACAGCTCAGCTGAGTGCAGAATCAGGAACCCCCGCAGGGAGATGGGCAGGTGGTAGGTGAAGCAGGCACCCCAAAAGCCAATGTGTAGGGAGGCTAGAAGCCAGATTTCGACACCACATTCAAGGGTCAAGAAGATGTTCTAGTTGGGCTGTGGGAATTAGAGAAATACAGATTAGCACCATGGACAGAGGCTCGAAGGCTAGGGACCCATGGCTTGGGTACAAACCATGTGTTGGTTGGCTTAGAGTGTATAAAGGAATTCTACCCCATAGAGGCGAACTCAGGTCCCCCTGAAGGCTGGGTGAGTGCATGGGAAGGTGAGCATGGGGGAATAGCTTTGGAGCCTGTCCCAAACAAGTCTGAAAGAGCAGGAGACCTGGGCCTAGATGGAGAGGACAAGAGGTAGATGAGAGGACCCTCAGAGAGGTAGCTGGCAGAGTAGAATGAACACTGGACTGCTCACCAGACACACCTGAGTGTGAATCTTGACTCTGCCACTTATTAGCTATATGACCTTGGGCAAGTTATTACCCTGAGCTTTGGTTTTCTTCTGTATAGCCTGGAAATAATAATACCTACCTTGAAAGGATATTGAAGGGGTTACATAAGCAAATATGTGTCAAGACACAAAATAACTGCACAATACATGTGACGTATCCTCCATTCCTTCAAGGCAATCCTTTTTCATAAGTGTCCTCAAATCTATCCAGGGGAAAAAAGGGGAGTCTTCTATGAGACCCAAAATGCAGATAAGTATGCGGGAGCCAAGGGGTGGGACTCAGAATCTTGTCCTTGGGAACAGCTGGCAAGAAGAGTCCCAGGTCAACAAAACTAACAGGGGCCCATTCTTACAGCCATGATCAAGACACTAGCCTGAGGATGGGGTGACAGTGTCCCCTGGGTGTGCCATGTACAGGGCTTGGCATCTCCAATAGACCCTACCTGGATGCTCTGAGCCTTCCCAGCTCTTCGTACCTTTGCTCCTCTAGAGAAGTTTGGTGTCAAGGTCAGATCAATAACCAAGTACTCGGGTGCCTCTTCTGCAGCTCAGACAGACCCACAAGGCAGGGTCCTGGAGGAAGCTGAGGGTAGTCTACAGTCCCTCGGTGAAAGCTGCAGATCCCTGCCAAGCAGGGCAGCTTGGGTTACTCCTGCTTTCCCTTCTGTGGCATTGCCCTGTGGTGAAGAGGTCAGGGTGTGGAAGCAAAGAGACCAGGGTTCAGGTTCTAAGTCTGTTTCTTTCTACTCGGGTGACCTTGGACAGTGTCTCCTTTCCTGTGAAACAGGGGTGGTGTTCCAACATCACAGGTTGCTATGAAGATTCTGTGGCAGACACTCACTGAAGTGCCCAAGTAATTCCACCCTCTTGGAATCTGTGCCCTTGCCTATGCCCCTCCCCTTGAGTGTGGGCAGACCCGTGACTTGCTTCTAATCACCAGGACCATCTTATGTAATGTAATCACAGAAGTGACCTGCTGTCACTGTTGCCATGGTGCACAGGTTAGAAACGACCCTTGCTTTGTCAAAGCCAGCGAGGGGGAGGATGGGAGAGGGTTGAAGGAGGGGCAGGAGGAAGGGGGGAAGGTGGGGTAGGGGGCAGTCTATCCGTGGAGGCCAGGTGGCTGCCTCCGCAGCCCCATTGCTCCTTCGGCCCACGCTGGGCCCAGACCTGGGCGTTGTGTGTTCCTCCAACCCTGACAGTCCTCCCGAGACTCCACAGGCTGCTGTATCCAGAAATGAGGCCCCTGTGTGACCCTAAGACAAGCCTCAGTGCCCACGCTCAGAAACAGCACTTTGGGGGCCAGTGTCAGGCTTAGGGTGACTCTATAAATCCGAGCATTTGATGCATAAAATCCGGAAACACGAGCCTATGAGTTGTAATCGAGCATGACGAAATCTCATCAACAGAAGTAAATATAAAAGTCCAGACGACAGGGAGATGCACAGACATGTTCCTGTATCCCTGACCCCCACACCCCGGCCCTGGCTTGCAGTTCCGCCCCCAGGATTACTCTCTGCACACAACAAATTGACCCTAAGTGCCTCAGTTGACTCGGCTGGGCCGCCATATCCTTCTCTTCACCCTTCTCTGCCAGCAGAAGCCAGGGTGTCCCCCTGCCCTATGCCTTTATGACGGGAGCTGTCCCACCTTTGCTGCCCAAGGGCATCAACTCTTGTCTGGAAAAGACTCCATGGGCCTGTGCTGAGTGCCATTCCTGCCCTGCCTGGGGCCAGACCCCTGAGTTTGAATCCCAGCCCTGCCCTTTGCTTGCCCCGTGAACTTGGACAAGTTGCTAACCTTTCTGTGCTTCAGTTTCTTGACCTGTAAAATAGGAATAATGATAGTAGCAACTGATAGGGTTGTTACTAGGATTAACACCAGGGTTATGAGTTAGCACAGACATAATGCCCAGACAGTGTCTGGCACATAGAAAACACCGTAAGTTATTACTTTAAGCTTTATGATGTGTGATGGACATATATACATATATATATATATTTATCTTCACCTGAGGACATTTTTTTCATTACTTTTAGAGGGGTTAGAGAACCAGAGAGAGACGGAGAGAAAGAGAAAGACAGAGGGAAACATTGATGCGACAGAGAAACATCAGTTGGTTGCCCTCTCGTAGGCACCCTGACTGGGGATCAAACCTGCAACCTGAGTATGTGCCCTGACTGGGAATTGGACCTGAGACCTTTTGGTCTGTGGGGTGATGCTCCAACCAGGTGAGCCACACTGGCCAGGGTGAGCTAGCCGTATTTTTAAAAATAAAAGAACTGAGCCTCAGGAAAGCAAAGAAGTTTACCCAGGATCACTCAGCTCATAAGCCATTGATCTGTGACTCAGAGTCAGTTGCTTTGACAAAGTTTGTCCTGACCACTAAGCCACAGCTGTTCCTCAGTCCTGTAATCTCAGCCTGTGGCCTCCAGTTTGCACCCAGGTTTGGTAGGACAAGCCTCCCTTGTCAGCATCCACTTATCTTCTGAATCCAGGGTTTCTGCAGGATTCAAGAGTCCCAGCATCTGCAGTCCTATCGCCTCTGGACTGGCCATTTACCTCCACATGCAGTGGAATCGTCTCCATGGGCTCTTGGCTTCTCCCAGAAGGCTCATTCCGTACCAGGACTGGTTCCCTGCCCAGCAGCACCCCTCTACCGCTTACTGTCACCCCAAGCGCCTGAATGAACCCTCCAGAGAACTGAAGAATGACTTAAAACCACACTGCCCAAAGTGTGTGCTGCTGAATGTGTTTAGAGAAAAAGTGTGGACACAGAAGCTTGGGCAGTGCTGGTGAAACAAGGCAGACAGGTTTCCTGCCTGTGGGCCTTCTCGGACCCTTTGCTGCGCTCAGCTGTAACATGATATTCCAGGAGGGGGCAGGAGTGAGCAGGCGTTCACAAATTTGCCTGGCCATGGGCGACTTTCTAGCCACAGTTTATCCTGGCTCCAGTGTCTCCTGGCTGCTAATCCCTTTAGATAATGTTGCTGTGGGACCACTAGGCCTGTTACCTGACTGTGGGGCCTTCTGAGTCCTGGATGGGGCTGACTTCATGGGGGGAGCCCTTATAAGGAGGTCTATCAGTCAGAGAGAGGTAGCCATTCTCCGGCTGGCCTTGACCAAGCATGCTGCCCTGAGCTATAAGGAAACATGTTTTGCCAACAGCCACACGAGCCTGGAAGAGGACCCTGAGCCTCAGGTGAGATTGCAGCCCAGGACCAACAACTTAGTTGCAGCCTTGCGACACCTTACGCAGAGGACCAGCGAGGCCATGCCCGAACCCCCGGCCCAAGGAAGTGGTAGGCTAACCGGGTGCTGTTTTAAGACACCATGTCTATGGTAATTTGTGGTGCTGCCATGCAGCAATGGAAAATGAACACTCAGGCACTCCATTCAATGAAAGAATGCAGACACATCCAAAGACATAATATGCACGTAGACACAAGAACGTGCAGACATATACCCACATTTTGCTGTATATAAGGTGCACACATGTTTTTGGCCTAAACTTTCAGGAAAAAAAATCTTTTGTTTTAATTAATTAATTAATTAATTTGTTTATTTACATTTAAATACTTGGTTTTTGATTAGAGAGGAATGTTAGCATTTATTTTTGAACACATTGTGGTAGAAGAAATTTTGTGTAACAAATAATTACAAAATATGAGAACAGATACAAGGCGTTTCAGGTACTACCCATGTATAAGGCCCACCCTTATTTTTCCCTAAAGAATGTGGGCAAAAAAATGTGCATTATACACAGCAAAACACAGTAAACATCCATGTCTCTCTATTCCCTGTACACCATGCTCACAGGCATGAAAAACATAATTATATTCATAAACATGTACGCATGAATAAGCACACACACAGTCTCAGGTACACATATGTACATATACTTGCATCCCTGAGCAAAGATGAAGGCATGTAAATGGTCTCTATACATCCATATTAACCCGAACACTCAGACATGGTATATGCACATGTACACATGTAATAATAATAATGACAAACTCTTATTAAATGTCTCCCGTGTGTCAGGTACTGGTCTAAGTTCTTCCATAATATTAACCCAGTTGATCAATACCTGCATAGACACATGGAAGCACACACATGACACAGGCATGCAGACCTGGTCCCGCTAGTGTTCTGTAAAATCCTGCACCCCATGCATGACCCCATGGAGACATTCTTGGCTGGAGCGGATTCTCAGGGAGCCTTCTGGTGGAGTGTGTTTTTCCCTCCTCCTATTGCTCAGCAAGTAGATAAGGTCCTTTTTCTCTCCCCAGGGAGGGGCCCAGAAACCACCCCCGTGATGACTTCAGTCTTTCCACTAGGTGGTGCTAGACTAGCATCTTTGGGTTTGTTGGGCAGATTTTTGGCTGGCTCCTGGGAGCAGAGCTTACATTTTTGGTGAGGAGAGACAGACATGGGAAAGAAAACACTTCTTTGGCTACAACATCTCATTCTTCATCTGCTCCCTTATGTCCAACGTAGTTCAACACGTCCTTGGGTCTCCAGGACCACCGGTGTCTTCCTCAGCTCAGGTGACTATGCTGGCCGTGGAGACAGGCCATGGCCTTATCTGGTACCTCCTTGAGGACACCCAGGCGTTAAGGCCCTGATCATCTTTCATCTTAAGACTTCATTAATTGAAGAAATACCACACACCATTTACTATGACCTACACACTATCCTAACTTCTTACAAATATTCACTCGTCATTTTCATAACAATCATAGGAGGTAGGTATTATTATTATTGCCAACCACAGATGAGGAAACCAGGGCGCAGAGAAGTTAGGTAACTTTCCCAAGCTCACACAGCTAGTAAGTGATGAGAAGAAGGAGAGAGGGCAAGGAATCTTTGCCCTATTTTAGAGATGGGGAAACTGTAGCCCAGACCCAAGGCCAGGGAGTCACTGGAAGAGCCTGGCCTTGAACTCAGAACTCAAGCCTGCGGCAGGCCTTTTCATCCTGGACCCTGGGATGCATGCAGATTAAGGCTGAGGCTGCAGCTGAGGAGAGGGTTGTGATAGGAGCAGAAGACACCCTCCGTTGCACGCTCTAATGTCCCCTCACTAGGGTGTGGAACCTGGGAAGCAACTTCTTGGCCAAATGGGGCTCTCCATGGGATTTTCTTGTAGCTTCTGTTTAAAGGCACAAAAGCTAGGGCCAGTTCCCAGCTGGTGCCCAGCCGCAGGCAAGTCTGTAGACTAAGACGCCAGAATGGGCTTTTCACAAGATCCACAACCCATTCTACACTCAATTGCGTCCCATAAATCAGGTTAACCTTTTCAATGCGGCTCAGAGAAAATTAATTACTCATATCGGAGCGCATGACCTTTTTCCCAGGCAGGATGAGCCGAATTGCTCCTAACGGCTGGACTCCCTGTTCTCTACACCGCAGCAGCTCAGCACTTTGGAACCTCCCAGTGGCCTGTGCATTCAACCGGGACAGCCAGTTACCTGTGGGTGACCATGCTGAGCTACTCAGTGCCCCTCCAAGGGACCAGGTCATCCTCATTGGGCTATTTGGGGCCAGTGATGGGGAAGGAGAAGCACCCTGATCTTCCTTGCAAACCTTGGCTTGGCTGGGCAGGGGAGGGATGAAAGGAAGGGAAGAAGCATTTGAGGATTCTATATTTCCTCCTGAGAGTGTTTTTCTGGCTTCAGAGAATTTCTGCTGGGATCAGATGGTAAGTTTCCCACTCAGAGAATACCCTCCACCCTCACCCCATACGCTGACATCACCAAACCACCTCATCAGCACTCCACTAACTGACCATCCCACCATCCAAGCAACCAACTAACAATTCAAGCTAATGGCCAACCCACCACCAGCCTAACCAACCAGTGGATAACCACACAGAGAGTTCGTACTGATTCCTTGCATTGTGCAGCCAGGGAAATGTGGGGGAAAAGAGGACACAGGGCCTGCCTCCCAGAGGCTTATGGTTTAGTTGGGGACACAGGACTTGAAGCAGAGAACATGATGGTACAGAATTATTGAGGATGTGGGAACAGACTTTGGATAATTGCAGAACTTTTTTTGTTCCTGTAGGGGTTGGTTAGCTTTGTCTGCCCAGTACCTATAGTTATCAGTTGGTGGCAACAGAGGGCAGGCCAGTCAGTCACATGCAGTTATTCCTTCCTTGATCATTGTCCCAAACACACATGCAGGTCATTGCAGCGAGGACGGGGCTCAGAAATCCAGAGTTCTGGCTTTGAGGCTAAACAGAAATTATGTGTGAATCCTGGCTCTGCCACTCATTAGCTGAGGGTCCTTGGGCCAGTCACCTAACCCTTGAGCCTTCATTTTCTTATCCCCAAAATGGGTATACTAAGGCTTATTTTACAGGGAGGCAGTAATAATTCAATGAAACGATGCCCGTAGAGTGCTTAGCACAGTGCTTGGCACATAGTAAATGCTCATTAAATGTCAGCTGTAATAATTACTATTGTCTGTGGCCAGTAGGAATTCTGGCAAACCCCTAATCTGAGGATGAAGAGATCATGTGCTTCGGGGGACACACTGCAGGCGTGCTGTCAGCCCGCTTGTTCCTAGGGACTCTGAGGCTGAGACGTCTTTGTTGGGTTTTGAAGCAACAATAATGGAGGAACTGGGATTGACATCTTTGTGCTCCTGACCATCAACAGGACCAGAGTCTCTCATTGTCCTCACTTCATCTGAAGGAAGGACATTCAAGGACTGGATCTAGGAGTGCAAGGAGCCCTTCTCCCCATTCTTGCGTGGTTTGGATCCCACTCCCAGGACCACCTGCCTAGGAGGGCTCCGGTGAGTCTATGAGCACCGCTCTCTGTGGCCCCCAGTCTGGGGAATTTCTGAAATGGTGATGTGCAGGAGGCTGGGGCCAGGAGAGGTGGAGGCGAGAACCAAGCCATGAGGAGGTGACATGGCGTGCAAGGGCTCGCTGGCCCGCCGCAGAGGGGTGGTGGGCGGTGTAGGCCCAAAAGGCGGACTTGTGGAAGGAGAACAGAGAAGAGTGGTCCTGTGGGGGGCGGGGTCCGAGGCTGCCACTCCGCTGGGGTTCCGTGGGCTGTGGGAAATGCAGATCCAATCGGAAATCGAGGGGGCTCTTGAAGATGAAGCTCGTAGTGTGCGTTACCCCAGGTTCCTCCTTAGCCCGGGTGATCTCATGGGTTCCTGTAGTGTCAGCCTCATGTACATTTCAATGGCTCCTGAATGGACAAGCCCACTGTATCAGCCACTCAGGCTGCCATAACAAAATACCACAGGGCGTGTGGCTTAAATGACAGAAATTCATTTTCTCACACTTCCGGAGGCTGGAAGTCCACGATCAAGATTCTGGCCAATTTGGTTTCTGGTGAGAACTTTCTTCCCAGCTTGCACATGGCTGCCTTCTTGTTGTGTTCTCACCTGGCCTCTCCTCAGTGGGGTGGGGTGGGGTAGGGGAGTGGGGAGGAGAAGGGGGGGGATATGAACTCTCTGGTGTTTCTTTTATAAGAACACCAATCCTGTTAGCTCAGGGCCCCGCCCTTAAAACCTCAGTTCACCTTGATTACTTCCTCAAAAGCCCCATCTCCAAACATAGCCCCACTGGGGGGCCAGGGCTTTAACGTGTGACTTCAACATATGAATCTGGGGAGAACACAATTTAGTCCACAGCACCCCTACTGTCTGCACTTTTGAGTTCTAAGCAGGACTCAAGACCCAGCAGGACTCCTTACCTGACTGACCCCGGGCGCCTCACTCACCTGGCCTAGCACTAAACTTTTCACTTTAGACCTTTTGTCAGAGAACTGCTGGGCCACCGAAGGGGTGGGACTGGGCTGTCATTTTCCGAGTGAGTCTGCCTGCGGCCAATGTGACTGGATCAGAGGGGAACATATGACTCAAGCTCAGCCACTCAGATTTCCTCTCAAAGTTGTGGAACTGATTGGTGCTGGTCAGTCTGGGTGATCTTTGGAGCTGAGGCCCTTCAAGCCCGGGAGCAGTGGGGCAGCCATCTTTGGTTGGCCGTGTGCGTGGAGGAGAAAGAAAAGAAGGAAGAGGACAGAGAGAGGAGACAACAGGGAGAGAAGGTTCTGGGCTCCCATCAACTTCACGGTCCTTCTGAGGTTGGGCTCTCGTTCTGCCGTTGACTTCCACAAACATTCCCTATATTCTTATAATGTCCTGCTTTAAAAAAATTCTATGCTTGTCCATTGGGTTCTATTAGTAGTAATCCAGAATCCTTCACCATAGCTGTTACAATGAGGATCTTGCTCTTGCCAACACTGGGAGGGGAAGGAGGATGAGGGGGTGGAGGAATAACAGAGCCCCAGTGAAACGTGTGTGCTGGAGTATTTCATAAGGAGTGTGTGTAGGACAGACACCAATGGTCTGTGGGTTGTGTGTGCGTGAGATGTGGACACACCCACACACACTGCCAGGGAAAGAACGAATGAGAGACGCAAAGTGGATCAGTGATGCGCACATACACGTGGGGAAGAGAGAACGTGAGTGAAGAGGAAGAGCCCCATGGGAGGGGCAGCAAGGAGACCTGCTGTGGGGGCTCACGGAAAGCAGCCCCATTGACCAGGTGAGGCTCAGGGGTCTCAGAGACACAGACCTGCCCCCGAGCCTTTCTGCCTCTGTGGCCGCACTGCACAGCTGGGCAGAGGCCCACTTCTGTCTGGGCAGCTCCCTTCTCTCTAGCTGCCCCCTTCCCACCTATGGTGGGCTGACAGGTGGAGCCAGAGCTGGAGAGGAACCAGTGATTAGACCCTGATGCTGACTTGCCTCCTGTCTTGGTCCCAGCTTCCCCAACCCCTGACATACACACAGCCATGCTCTTGCACATCCACACACATACAGACCCACTAATACACACAGGCACATGTATGTGCAAAGCAGAGATTCACATGTGCAAACATACACTGACATACACAGCTTTTCAGATTCACATAAATATATAAGAATACCCACAGACAGCCCTGGCTGGTGTGGCTCAGTGGGTTGAGTGCCAGACTGCAAACCAAAGGGTCATCAGTTCGATTCCCAGTCAGGGTACATGCCTGGGTTGCGGGCCAGACCCTGGGTTGGGGGCGTGTGAGAATCAACCACACATTGATGTTTCTTGCCCTCTCTTTCTGGCCTGAGAAAATTTTGCTGGGATCAGATGGGAAGTCTCCCATTCAGAGAATACCCTCTAGCCTCACCCCATACGCTGACATCACCAAACCACCTCATCAGCATTCATCCCTCTCTTCTCTCTAAAAATAAATAAATAAAATCTTAAAAAAAAAGAATGCCCACAGACACAAGGACACACAATGGCTTGGAAACACACAAGCACAGATATGTGAACACAGGCACAGTTCCAAACACAGGTAACAGATATACATAGAGGGTTGCAGACCCACAGAGATTCACGGATGCACACAGGCAGGTAGATATGCGGCACTCACTGACGTGCCAAGGCAGACACGGCAGCACAGATATGTGAACGTGAGCACACACGTGCAGGTGGACCGAGGCATGCACGCAGCTCCGTGCAGACAGGGCCTGAGGTGTGCTGGGCCGTGGGAGCAGGGAGGGGCTGCTCTGGCTGGGACCTCAGGTGTGGTTCTCTAGCCAACAGTCTCATTCATAACGGGGGGAAGAATTCTTTACAGGGGAGAGGTGACTGCCCCCATGCACCTGTCCCTAAGCACGGGGTCTGTGGTGAGCAGGCTCCTGGGGGCAGAGAGGGGCACTCTTCACGCTGGGCTCCAGAAGGGGGATGGGCTGCGCGAAGCTCTTCCTGGGCAGCGTCAGACCTGGGGAGGCGCCAGGCAGGGGCGGGAGGTGGGTGGCAGAACCTGTGTCCCCAAGGAAAGGGGCAGGAAAGCTGGGCTCTCACTTCAGGCTGTAGGTCAGGCTTGGCTTTCACTGGCTTGAACTGGGCACTGAGAGCAGAGGTTACAGGAGCTTCCTGGTGGCTGTGACCTTCCCAAGCCCTGGCTCCGAACTGGGGGCCCTTGGTCCTGTCCTGGTGATGGGCCATGATTGCATGGGTGTGCAAGTCTGTTTATCTAAGCATGTGTACTTGTGGGTACATGTGTGTCCATGCATGCAGGCACCCCTATATGTATAGGCTCTCTCTCTCTCTCACACACACACACACACATGAACACACAGCACACACAGGCACACACACGTGGTATGTCTGTCTATGTGGATGGACACACACATGCAGATATGTGCGTGTGTGCACAGTCTGTAGATGTCTGTGGAGGTGCAGACGTGCACGCCACGGGGGTGCTGGGTTCTGACCGCCACCATGGCCCCTGCTGCTCTGCGTGCCTCAGCCTGGGGCGGCGCCAGATGTTGTCCCCACATTCCTCACTCACTGCAGGAAATCAAACACACTCATGAAAAATTAATGCCATTGTTAGCCAGGGACGCCCCTGAGCTGACGAAGCCCCTGGCTGGCCCAGCTGGAGCAGATGGTGGACGCTCTCGGGCTCACCCTGGGCCCTGGCGTGGGTGCAGACAGGCTCGTCAGAAGGCTGGCATCCTGATGTGACTGCAGGAAGCTGTCAGGCCTCAGACGAAAGTCTGTCTCTCCTACCCACCCCCCACCCCCCATCCCAAGTGTCCCCTCAGGTGTATGGTTGGGGGCAGGAGGCAGGGGACAGCAGGAGGAAATGCGTATGCATTGGGCACCTAGCATATAGTAGGCGCTCACTAAATGCCGTTGCCTGAATGTTAGATAAGTCATCACAACAACAGCCTTTGGCAGATCAGGAAACTGAAGCTCAGAGGACTTCTATGGTTTGCCTGGGGGCCTGCCGCTCGTGAGCGAGGCACTGGGATCAAACCCATCAGCAGCGCTCAGTTAAACGCAGGTCCTTTCCACCATGCTGTGATGACTTCGGCAGTGTGATACACACAGTGTCGCATTAAAGGTGGCTGCAAAATTTCTGCTTTTCCTTTTGGGAAGTGTGGAGCTGCATTTCCTTCTCTGTGAATCTGGGTGGGCCTCCTAGAGACGGACTTGACCCATAGAATGTGGTGGACACATGTTCTGGGACTTCAGGGCGCAGCCATGAGCAGCTTTGCAGCTGCTGCCCCACTGGAAACCCTCTGGGAGCGGGGAGCCACAAGCCACCTGGAGAAGTCTGACACCCTGAGCCGTGTGGCTGCAGGGTGCTCTTGTCAGAAGTTCTGGTGGAGGCCATCCTTTCCCATCCCTGCCAAGGCACCACACTTCTGAGGGGCGCCATCTTGGACTGTCTAACTAAATATCACCATTTCTTTTTTAAAAAGTTTTATTTATGTTTAGAGAGAAGGGAAGGGAGGGAGAAAGAGAGGGAGAAAAACATCGATGCCCAACCAACTAAGACATGCCAGTCAGGGCTAAATATCACCATTTCTGTTCACACTCCATGGAACAGGAGACTTTCCCAGCCCAGCCCAGCCAGGATTTTGATTCCTAAAATCATGAGCTATGGTAAAACAATTGTTGTTTTAAGCCACTGATTTTCTACATTAGTAGAAAAGTGGAATAGACACATGTGTTCACATCAGCACACACACCACAAACACATGTGTGTACAGACATGTACAGAACAAGGAGACGTTCACATACACACACTCACATGCATGGAGGTCCCTTTTCAATCCGCTTCTCCCAGCGCACCGCAGAGCGACGTCAGGTGCCTGTGCGTAATTAAGTTCCCATTTTCTGGGGTGAGAAGTGCTCAGATCCTGAGGACAGACAATGGCTCTTCATTACCCAGCCGGTGTCATTGTTTGTGGTGTTTTCTCATTTGAATTCTTCCCGAGAATCAGAGTGAGTAATTTTATATGGAAATGCATAAAAAAGTGTGAGAGCAATAATTACCAGTGGTTGTGCGGCAGCAAACAGTTCTGCTGAGCGGGTCCCACTCACCCTCGGTCATGCCTCTTGCGTCTGCTGCAGCCTCGAATCTGCAGTGCGGGAGCCGTGATGGGCTCGGCGGCTGGGAAGAGGGCCAGGGGAGGGGCAGAATGTGCTGGAAGGGGTAGAAAACTTCTGAGGGTGCTGGGAAGGGCTGTCGCAGCCCTGAGGCTCGTAGAAGCCACCTCTAGACATCACCTGGAACCCAGCTGTGTGTGTGTGAGTGTGCGGGGGTGGGTGGGGGAGCGAATGGATGAGGTGTGCCTTCTGGAATTCACCTGTAGTGAAAGGCCGTTCCTGGTGTCAGGCACTGCATGTTCGATAACGGTCATTTGCAACATAGTTGCCTGAGCAGCGGTTTGTGGATGAAGGGAAGAGCCAGACAGGCAAAGACCTCACACTCATGAGACTGAGAGTCATGTGAAGAAGACATAGAGTAGACAAAAAATCATCCTAATGATTGTATCGTCATTAGTTTTGGCAGTTGCTACAAAGGCAAACAACTCAGGGCTGTGTGAAACCAACATAAAGATCCTAATTTAGCCTGGGGGTCAAGGGTAAGGGAGGCTTCTTTGAGAAAGTGACATTTTGGCTAAGGCCTGAAGAGCGGTTAGGAACCCAGGCAAAGGTGTATTGAGAATGGGCATGGGGATGAAGAGTGTTAACAGAGGGAACAGTGCGTGTGAAGACTCTGAGGTACCAGAGGGTAAGTTTCTTGGAGAAACTGGAAGAAGGCCAGGATGGGGTGGCATAAAAGGAGGCCGGGAAAGTGGCAGTTGCCAGCCCTTTGGGGCCTTCAGGTCCATGGTCAAGGCTTTGGACTTAATGAATTGTCTTCCTCCAGAACTCCTATTCATCCTTCAAAACCCACATTACAGTGTCATTTCCTATATGAAGCCCTCCCTCATCCTCTCTGTTCAACTCGCCTAGGCAGGGCTGGCCAGTCTTATTAGGATCCTAAACAAAGTTCTGATGTAGTAAGTGGCATTTGACCCACTGGGTCTAGGAATGCCTGCACTTTGTTTGGGTAATTATCCCTTTCTTTCACCTACGCACCCAGGGAACAACAGAAAATTGCCCCTTATTAGTTGGCCGGTGTCTGCTATCCCCAGGGCATAATTCCTGCCTACAACCTTAAACCCAGTCGTGCCGCCATTAGTGGCTGTGGAATTAGATGGAGCCTAATGCCTCTCTCCTTGAGTGGGGCTGGGCTTTGTGACTTGCTTCTATGAACAG
The DNA here is from genome assembly GCA_004024845.1 of Tonatia bakeri. Taxonomy (NCBI): domain Eukaryota; kingdom Metazoa; phylum Chordata; class Mammalia; order Chiroptera; family Phyllostomidae; genus Tonatia; species Tonatia bakeri. The sequence continues at coordinate 22,636 of PVIA01011827.1, forward strand.
AACAAATCACAAATGACCGTGCACCACCACAGAGGAAAGGTCACAGAGGCAGTGTGGCTTTCTCCTTGCTCACTCCACCTTGGGTCGAGCCTCCCGGGAGGAGTCAGCTGCCCTGTCGTGGGGTCACTCCAGCAGAACACAGAGAGCCCCACATGGCAAGGAGCTAAGGCCTCCTTCCGACGACAGCCAGCAAGGAGCAGCCTGGTCTGCCCTGGCCAGGTCTGTGCGAGTGTGTCACCTTGGAAGTAGGTCCTGCAGCCCCAGTCTTTAGGTGACAGCAGCCGCATGGGAGACCTTGGCCCAGAGGCACACCGGCTAAGCCACATTCAAATTCATGACCTCAGAGACGGTGAGATAGTACATGTTTGCTACTTTAAGGCTGCTGAGATCGGGGGCCATTTGTTATGCAGCAATAAAGCACTACATCAGTGGCCAATCCCCAAGGAATGGAGACTCTGGAAGAATTGTTTGAAAAGACAGTGAGACTTCATGCCTGGCTTCTGTCTTGGTTCTAGAATTTCTACATGGGTTTAGGGTTGGAAGCTCAATTGGAGGAGGCAGCATGGAGACTTGCCCTGAAGGCCCATTTGAATAACAAGCATACTCTTCTTATTTCAAATTTTATGTTATGTCCTTTGTGGGGGGTGGGGCTGAAGTCCCCTAAAGCCACCCCTTAAGCCCGCTGCTTGGCTCAGCTTAGTCCCACATGAGTACTGGGCGAGTGAGGGCGTGGGCTCCCTGCCCGCTAGCAAGCAGGACTCAGCGTCCTGAACCTGGCCAGGTCTGCTCTGCGTTGGGGAAGCAGTCCTGGGGGATCGGACACTATCCCTTCCCTCCCTGCAGTTCTCTGCTTGCTCCCACTGCACCTGTTCCTTCGCCTCATCCTGGCTCAGGTCTAACCTGCCCTGTGTCTTCCGCGTCCAGCCCAGGCCCTGGTGAGATGCAGAGGAGATGGGAGAGGGCAGGCTGTAGGACTTGGGGATCCAGGGTTCTGGGTAAGAGGTGGGGACCTCCCAAGAAGCCAGAACCAGCATCTTCAAAGACCCTGTGGAGGGCAGGAAGAGGGAACCAACAACTCAGGAGGGAAGTACAACAAAGCAGGGAAAAAACAGCCTTTGAAGTTAGAATGAAAGCGGTTCAAATCCTGGCTTGGCTGCTAGCTGGCTGTGTGAGCATTAGCAGATCACTTCCCCTCTTTGTGTCGATTTTCTTATCTAGAAATTAGGGACAATGAAACAAGTGATTCTGCAGGGTCACTGCAGAGCCTGGCCACAGAGCATGTGAGGTGGGAAATTCCTGTTTTGTGGGCATCCTGGTTCAGAAGGCCGAGGCCGGAAGTATTCTGACGGAAGTTCTGCAGGCTCGGTCATGTTCACGCAGCTCACGTTTCCTGTCTCTTACCCCAGCCCAGCCCAGTTCGCTGCACTCCTTGACCTGATCAGATGATAATGACCAATTATAAATGGAAGGATCTGGGTCTCAGCCAGGCTCAGCTGGAGCCTGAGGACTCAGGAGAGGAGGGTGGGGCCAGATGTCTCCTCTGCCTGCGGCTCCCAAGTCACATCCCTGGACGCTGACTGTAATCAGAGGGAGGTGCAGAACCGCACAGACGAGTTTTGTCTGAGGTCCGTCCTGCCAGCCCCGCCACTGGCCACGCTTATCTGTCCTGCCGGCCCTGCGAAAGTTAGCATTCTGTAGGCATCCGTTTAGGTGTAAGAGATCAATGCAGTACATATGTCGCAGGAAGGGCGAGGGAACAGAGGGCGAGGTCGGTGGTTGGAGGGAAAATTGCCTGGGTTTGCAGAGCAGGTTCTATGCTGACTTGGCACCAGCCTCTCTCCCTGGCTTAACGTGACTCCATGGCGTGGTGGAGGGGGTTGGGAGGGGGTTGGGAGGGGGTTGGGTGGGGGTTGGGTGGGGGATGGGTGGGGGTTGGGAGTGGGCCATGTGCGAGCTTTTCTTGCCAGTCGGCTCTGGATCTTAGAGGGACACAGGGGAAAGACCTGGAGGTGCAGCTTTCCCAGCTCAGTGCCACCCAGGCCACACTGTGTGTGCTACATTCCCTCAGGGAACTCCCTCGCCAAGTCCCTAACACATGGCTTCGTTGCGCTTTGCCTTCTTCCTGCAGGGACAAAGTGGGAGGCTCACTGAAAGGGGGCTGGAGACCCTGGTGAGAATCCCGGCTCTCTTGGGGTGACCTTGGGGTATCACCTCGCCTCTCTGTGCCTCACTTTCTTCATCTTTCAAATGGGGACGCCGTGCTGCCGGGCCAGGCAAGTTCAGAAGGGTTGATGGTGTGGACGAGCTTTGTCCTCCGTGTGGGGACAGGACCTCAAGGTGAGGGTGGAGGGTCTTGTTCTCTCTGGACCCCGGGGAGGGTCGTAATCCTGTTTGGTGTGGTAAGGCCTTTCTTGTCAAGGGCAGAGTCTGGAATCCTTGGTGTTTGCCCATCGACCCCTTACTCACTCCAGCCCGGGACGGCACACGTCTCAGGGAGGCACTTCTTAGAGCAGAAGCTGCAATGAGGTGCCTCTGGGGCAGGGGTTCCCCCAGCGTCGTCTCTGGACTGCAGCACCTGGGAGCACATTAGAGAGGCACATTCTCAGGCTCCACGCCAGACCTTGTGACTCAAACTCAGGGACTGGGACCCAGCCGTCCAGGTGATCTGATGCGGAGGTTTGAGAACCGCAGCTGGAAGGCACTGCCCCTTCCACGGGGTGCCCCCTCGCCCTGTCTCCCCCAACCCCGCTGGAGGCCCCTTGCGGGGAGGAGGCTGCAAAACTTCCAGGGGGTCTCCCTGCCAAGAGAGAACCCTGGAAAGGCCGCTTCTTCACTCTCCCTCTAACTCAAGACGTTCGGAACCTCACCAGAAGGGCTGATACCAGGGTGTTTGAATAGCTCATTAGCTCCGTCTGGGCTTTAATCCCTCTTAATTAGTTTTGCAAAAGATATTCACACACACAAAACAAAAACCAAACTCCTCACAAATCAAACACAGGTCCTTGCTGAGGTTGGGGGTGTGGATAGATAGGACTGTGTCTTTGTGCTCCCGTGTGCCCGTGGGTGAGAGTGTGAGAGTGCGTGCCTGTAGGTGAAGGTGCGTGTGCAAGGGGCGTGAGGGGAAGGTGAGTATGCGAGTGGCTGTTCTCGTGCCTGCAGGTGTTAGCGAGTGTGCGCGTGTGAGACTGCTCGAGTGGAGGGGTGCCCCAGAGGGAGTGTTTGTTGTGTCTGGGTTCGCGTGTCCACCCCACCTCCACGGGGTCCCCACTGAGTGGACGATTCCTCCCCTTCTTACAACTCACTACTCCTAATGGACCTGAATGGCCGGAAACAAACCTTTTAACCCACATCCGTCCTGCTGGTTTGCTCCTCAGTGTCCTCAGCTCTGGGCTCCAGTGGCAGGATGGCCTATTAAAGACCCGTCCTGGCCAAACTGGTCCTTTGGGCCCAGTTTGAGGATTTGAAGAGGATGCTGGGTGTCTGTGCTGACCCCTGCTGTCCCCAGGCTCCATCCCTCCTTGACGCACCTGGATTCCTCTGTTCTGCAGGCTGCTCGGGCCTCTGGCCCAGGGAGAATCACCCAGCAACAGGGCTGCCTGTGGGGGTGGCAGAGAAGGACAGCTCTGGGGTGCAGGGGCTGGGGGTGTTCTGAGATGCTCAGGCCTAGAGCCTGAGGGCACTCCCCTACTTCTTCCCACTCAGTTCCTATTCCCCTACCGCATTCCCTGCTGTGAGCAACCCTGTTTGGAACTGAGTAAATTTATGGCATAATCCCGTATGGAAATGCATGGAAATGCTGCCAATTACCATCAAGCCAAGAGAGAGGCTGGTCCCTGGCGCCCTCCGCGGTCTGCTGTCTGCTGGCTCCCAGCCTTCCAGAAACCACAGGGAGCTAGAAGCCAGCCGGTGGAGCGGGGCCATTCATATAAAACTCTTTATTCAACTCACCTGGCCTTGAAGGTTTGCGGCAGGAATGTTTCCTTCGCATTAAACCTGAGCAAACCGGGAAATGTCATTCCGAGTCTCAGCAAAGCGGACAGCTGATGCGATTTATCTCGCTGAGATCAGTTCATCAAACTTGGGCAGAGCGAGTTGCTGCAGAGACGGGAAATCTGATACAATCGCATCTGCTTAGAATGCAAAGGCTCGTCAAGATTTTGGAAACCCTGTAAAGAGAGTCTCGGTGAAGCCAGGGGGAACGTTGGGAGGTCCTGATGCGGAGCAGGGGGCGCCGGCGAGACCAGGCCCCGGATGCAGCAGGCGGAGGGGGTGGCGGGGCAGTCTCTGCTTGGGGTCTTGTTGGAGTGCTACTAGCAAAGGAGTAATGATACCTACTGTGTGCAGGCCCAAGACAGGCCTCTGGGAGATTGGGCTGGGGGTGATATGAGACATGGTCCCGCCCTAGGAAGCCTCACCTTCTAATGGAGGAGGCAGACAGAGCTGCGACAACCTGAACCCTATCTCTGAGCAGGGTCTGCATCAGAGACTCAAGGTGCTGAGAAGTGAACTAGGTGGGAGAGCGTCAGGGTGAAGCACCCTGGTGGGGCTGGGTTCAAACTCCAGCCTCATCACCAGCTCTCTCCCAGCTGCGTGTCCTTGGGTATGTCATTTAACCTCTCTGAGCCTCACATGGCTCCCCTGTGGAATGGGTGTAACAATTCCTCCTTCGCGGGGAGTACTGAGGATTGCAGAGATACTATATATAAAACACTTAGTGTTGAGCTTGGCATACAGTCAGTGCTCAGTGGTGGAGCTGGTGTCCAACTGGGAGGACCTGGGGAGGCTTCTAGGAGTAGGTGGGGACGCCAGCTAGGCCTTGAAGGACGGGAAGGAATTTTGTGGTGGCAAACGCAAGGGAATGCCCAGTATTTATGGAGAGAAGCACAGGAGCTTGGTTGTCTGCTGATGGCTGTCCCCAGTGTGGTTCCCCCAGGGGCAGAGGGGGAGGGGGAGGCCCCTCCCCTCACCCCACTCCATCAGAGCCTCTGTCTAGCCCTCCCTTCACTCCATTTTGCTCCCCCTTCCCATTGAGTATTTATCAGTCCTCCCGTGATGCGCTTAGCGGAGACCAATTTCCTGCCATCACTCAGGAGAGCTGGCATTTGTAGGACAGTGCAGAGGCCTGGGAGAGGATGGAGGGAACACGTGGTTCCTTCTCTCTGGGACTGTTCTCCGTCCTGTCCTCTGCTGGCTGCCCTCTGTGCCTCGGGTCTGTCTGTTCCTCCTCTGGCTGGGGCTCTGAGACTTGCAGGATGGAGGAGAAATGGGATTCTGAGGGGCGAGGGAGGAGCCTGGGCTGGGCTGGGTGGAGGGTTGAGCCTTGGGAGGAGGTGGCAGTACAGTGGGGCCTTTGGTCAAAAGGGCACTGAGCTATGTGTGGGTGGGCCCTCCTGCAGTAGGTCGTTAGCATTCTTGATTCATTCACCCTTGTGGCTCTGCGTGATTCAGAGCAGGAATGTGGGGGCTTGCTGCGAACTCCAGTCTCAAAGGGAAGCTGAGGCAGCAGCTCAGTGGCCCTGTGACAGGTCACACAGAGAGGTCCAGGCTCTCCCCAGGTTCAGGGATACAGGCTCCTGGGGTCCTTTCTGTCTAGCCAGGAGCATTCTTGATTCAGAGCTCTGGGCTGGTCCCTGCTGACAGCCTCCTCCAGGAAGCTTACCTGGATGCATTCAGGTCAGCAAGCCTTCCCTTTGGGTCTGGAGTCACACCTGGGTCTGCATCGCCTCCTCCAGTCCTGTTTCTTTAGCTAGACACAGAGGTACAATTTATTAAGTGCTATTATATGCCAGGCCCTGGGCCAAGTGCTTGATGTATATTAACTCATTTAATTCTTTATCAACCTGGAGAGACAGACATGATTAAAATTACCCCAATTCTTTTTAGAAAATGGGTTCTAAGAGGCTGGCTCATTGCTCAAGGTCTTTTATCAAATGTCAGAATCCTTCCCTGACCTCCTGTTTTCTTCTTCTCCTCCTCCACTCCCGCCCGGGTCTCTGTCTTGTTACTTTATATTTTCCTTGTGCACTGCTTGCCTCCTCTCACTAAGGTGTACACTCCACGAGAGCAGAAGCCCTGTCTGCCTTCCCCCTCTCCGAGTCTCTGAGTCTGATACAGTGCCTAGCGCTGCGCTTTGAACGATGAACATTTGTGGAGTGAGTCAAAGAATGAATGAAAGCCCCGTGGCTGATGATAGTGGAGCAAGGATTCCCACCAGGAGCCATGCTCGAGAAGCGCTACCTGCTGGCGGCCACCGCACCAGCCTCATCCGTCACCGGCAAAGGGAAAGCAAAGCACAGAGGGAGGGGACGGCTCTGGTTTGGGGTCCCAGCAGACCCTTCTCAGTCTGATTGCAGCTCTGGAGTGAGCAGCATTAAGTCAAAGATGCTAAATTCAGACCCAGCCCCTCTTGGGGTTGGTGGATAGAGCTAGAAACCAGTTCAGAGCAGCTGCAGCAGAGGCAGGTGGCCAGGGAGGAGTGGTGACTTTCTTTGCATTCGTGGACTGGGCCCCTGACCTCTTCCCGGCCAGAAGAGCCACACAGGGATGGGGCTCTCTAAACCCAGCACAGCTGGAGCGGGTGGGGGATCTGCAGGGCTGGGTGCTGCCCTCTGAGCTCAGGCATTTATTAGGATTTGAGGTGGGGGTGGGGGAAAAATTCTATTTGTCTGGGGATGACTGGGACTGGGAGACGGGCTTTCAGGAGATGAGTGGCAGGAGAGATAAGCCTGATGTGTGACTTTCTGACACTTGGTTGGTTTGAAAATAAGTCCTGGGCCCAGATACAGGATTGACAGGGGGATCAGGGAGGACTCTTTGCTTTCCGCCTCCTGACTTTGAAAAGGGCCCAAGAGTCAGGAGACTGGGTCCTAGTGCTGGAGGAGGGGGCGCTGTGATTCAGGTCACCTTGTCCAGGCTGCTGGGGAAGTCAGGCTCGTGTGTTTTGGAATCAGCCCCAGTGAATCGAGGTTTCTGGGCTGCCTTTGCTCCTGTTCTGGGTAGAAGCCCGAGTGCTTGGAGCTCACAGACAAAGGGCTGGAAACACGCTGGTTGTGTTCCACGTGCATCTCCAGATCTCTCCTTCCTCCTCTCCGCCCTGCCCTGTGCTGTGGAAGACTGATCAGTGTGGACACTTCAACGGGCATTTTTTGGCCTTTGGCTAGTTGGTTGGGTCAATGGGAGACATTGCAGGGAAATGGGCCGTGGTTCCCTCCCTCCCCTGTGACTGGCGCTTGGTTGTGCTCCTCTTTGAGGCCACAGCTCCTGCGATGCAGCCTCCCCCTGCAGTGCCAGCCTCAGGTCCCCCTCACGTGCAGGCTTGGGGTGGTCAAAGCTCCCTACTGTCACCACCCTGGGATTCCCATACCAGGTCTTGTTGATGTCCCCACATTCTGCCCACACCTCTGTGCATAGCCTCTTCATTAATTTCTGTTTAATTTCAACGTGACATCTCATTCCTGTTACACCAGCCATGACCACAAAAGAGGTGCTCCCAAGCGCGCCTGGCCGTCCTGCAGAGCAGAGGAGTAATACGACAGAGAGGGGTACGTGGTCTGGGTTTCTGAAGGCTGCTCTCCTGCCTGTGCAAGTTGGCCTGGCCTGGGGCAGAGGGGAGCCTCACTGCTGGGGTCAGAGGTCATGGGTGGCAGACCCTCCTCTACCTATTCCTTCTCTCTTCTTAGGGCCTCAGGTTTCTCATCTGTTAAATGGGGGTAGTAACTGTGGGGACCACCAGGGGCCAGGCGCTGTGCCGAGGGCTGCGTGTGCATGATATTATTCGTTTTCCCAGAAGCCCTGGGAGATGGCTTCTCTTAGCATCCCTCTCTGACGGGCAAGGAAGTTGAGACTCAGAGAGTTAACGTGTCCTGCTCAAGGTCACAGTGTGAATGTGGTAGCCCAGAATTCAAACCAGGCCTTTTGGTGCTCTTACTCCCTGTGCCTTCTCTGCCCACCCTTTTGAGTCATTTGAGATGAAGTCAGGCCCAGTGGTCAGCTCTGCAGGGGCCCTGGAACTGGCAAAGGGTATTTCTCAGGATGCCTGCTGCTCTGGGGACAGGCCCGGGGGTGCGGCCAGCTGCTCCCAAGGGAACTAGGCGGATGTAGCATTCGGAGAACATCACAGGCCCCACCCTCCCTTATTTCTCACCTGGTCAGAGGTGCTATTTTTCCGGCTTTGTACTATGAGAAACGGAGTGCCTTCATGGCTCTAATTAATGATTTACCTGTGACCACTCAGGCGTCCTGTAACCTCGCAGCCCTTCCTACTATGGCTCTAGGCTTGACCACGTGATTGGTTCTGGACGATGGCACAGTAGCCAACTTGGTGCAAGCAGTAGTTTGAAGAAGTGCTCCCCTGGGCCCTTGCCACACCCTGAGCGCACCCCAGAGCGAGCCTCCTGGGAGAGGAGAGACTGCTCAGAGTGCAGCCATCTCAGCCGGGGCCTTGCTAGACCAGCTGGTGTCCAATCACTCTGCCAAAGGTACCTTACCCAGGTGGGGCCAGCCAAGCCAGACTCGTGAGAAATAATAAATGGTTACTTTCTTAAGCCATTAACTCTGGGATTCTGGAGCCTTCTCTCTTTGAAACATCTCTTTCTCTACCAGGCCATATGTGGACTTCTGGGCTTGAGAAGATGAGGACATGGTTGGGGGGTCTCTATGAACACTCAGTGCCTGGACAGTGTGCTCCCAGCTCCCTGAGGCCCTCTCGCCTGGGCTGCTCAGTGTCTTTTTTTCTTGAGGGTTTTGCCCTCATTCCCTAAGTCCTTGAACTGACCATGAATGGGGGTCCTCTTTCTGGCTGAAAGAAAGAAGCAGCTGGTATGGCCCAGGAGACATGGGGCTCAAAGCAATATGACCCGGGGGCTTCCTATGGCCGCCTCCACCCAACAACCCGCTGGAAAGGGAGGAAGGGTTTTCACATGGAGGCACTGGGGCCCCAGTGTCCTTGGAGGAGAAACCATGGTTGTCCCTAGGTTGTTCCCCTTCCCCTCTCCAGCCGGGCCATTCTCAGCACTGCGTGCTGCAGGTGGGAATGGGAGCACTACCTTGTTGTTTACCAGTGACTTCAGGGACATGGTATAGTCAGATTCAGCTCTCAAATACCCCTGGACAAGGGGCTTCTGGAAGGCAGAGACCATGTCTGGTCCATCCCTGCATCCCACGCCTGGCACAGGGTGGGCACGTGTATTTTACTGCCACTGACACAAAGAGACTCAACTTGTTCAGCAAACGGCTCCCCAGCCCATTTCTGTCCCTCCCCCTCCTGCCTCCCCACCCTTATCCAGGCCACTGCTACTCCTACAGCTCTGAGCAGCTGGCTCTCGTCTCCAGGATAAAGCACAGGGGTCCTCCCCTGCCCCTCCCCCGCCCCGTCTCTTCCCCAGTCTTCTTCACATGAATCCTGTTGGGCCCAGCCAGAGCCCTTGCCTGACTTGGGACCTTTCCCTGCCACAGTCACCATTCAGACCCCAGGATGGCTGGACACAGGTCCCTCTGCCCCAGGCCTTTGTCTTTCTAAGGCCACCCATGGCAGCCCCATTTCATTACAATTACTTGTAGCCCCAGCTCTGACAGAGGGGCATCTGCAGTGAAGAAAGCCCCCCTCCCTCCCCACCTGCCGCCTCCCAGCTTCCTCCAGGAGGGCAGTTTCTCATGGGCCCTTCCAGAGGTGGTCTAGACGCACACCGGCAATTGTATGGAGATACACACGTATTTTTGTAAAATGTGCTTTCGCCCCCTTTTGTTCACAGGTGGTACTGAATAATCCACAGAGTCCTGTGATCTGTTTGGTCACTTTGTATCTTGGAGATGACTCCTTAGCAAGACAGAAAGAGACACCTCATTCTTGATTTTTTTTTTGAGATATAATTCAAATGCCATAAAAGTTACTCCATTAAAAAGTAAAATTAAGTGATTTCAAATATGTAACGTTATGCAACCACCATCACTTTCTCATTCTGGAACATTTCCATCACCCCCAAAAGAAACTTCACACCAATTAGCAGCCCCTCCCAATTTCCTTCTCCCCCCACCTCTGATAACCACTGGTTTATTTTCTGTCTTCATGGGATTTGCCTGTTCTACACACTTATTATAAGTGGAATGCTATAGGAGTGGTATAATGTGTGGCCTTTTGTGTCTGGATTCTTTCACTTAGCATGACATTTTTGAGGGCCACCCAAGTTGTGGCATGCATCAGTACTTCATGCTTTTTTATTGCCGAATGATATTCCATTGTACAGGTATGCTATGCTTGTTTACCTGTTGTCTGTTGATGGATGTTTGAGTTGTTTCTTCTTTTTGGCTCTGCTGAGTGGTGCTGCTAGGCACATTTGTGTACAAGGTGTTGTGTGGGCACAAGTCTTCTGTTCTCCTGGGTCTTTACTGAGGAGGGGAATTGCTGGGTCACCATTTAAAAAAAATCGTCATTCAAGGACATTTTTTTTCCCATTGTTTTTAGAGAGAGAGGCAGGACAGGGCGGGGCTGGAGCGGGGAGAGGGGAGAGAGAGAGAGAGAGACACTTGGTTCTTTTTAATGGCCACCTAGTGTCACATCGTATGCAAATGCCACCATTTATTTCAGCAGCCACCTGTTAATGGACCTTTGGTTCCCACTCCTCTTTTTTTAACTATTTCCATCTACAATACTAAGAATAATTTTGTACATCCATTAATTCACACTTGCCCATATATATCTTTTTGTGTAATTCCCAGAAGTGCGCTGTTGTACTACAAGGCACGTTCATTTGTAATTTTGATAGATGTTGCCAAATCGCCTCCCCCCGTGGAGACTGTGCCAGCAGCTGTGTGTGAAATGCCAATTTCCTCTCAATCCACCAACGGAGCGTGTTAGCAGGCTTTTTGATCTTTGCCAACCTGGTGGATAAAAGGTGTATGGTAGTTTTATTTTGTGGCTTTTTTTTTATTGTGATGAGCTCGAGTGTTTTCAAATGTTTAAGAACCATCTCTCAAGTTCTTAGGTAATGTCCCTTTGCCATGAACTATCTTCATATTCTTTGCTCATTTTCTATTGTGTCATCGGTCTTTCTCTTATTGATTTGTAAGGTCTTTTTATACAGGCAGAAAATTAACACGTTATCTGTGATAAGTGTCCGATATTTCTCCTAGTTTGTCGTTTGTTTTTTGGGCTTGCAAACGAGGGATTTCTGCCATGGAGAAGTTGTCTATTTTTATGTAGACAAGTTTGGCAGTGTTTTTCTTTTTGGCTCCTGAGTGTCTGGCCTTTCCTAAATTAAGATTATTTTAAAGAATTCCCTTATGGTTTCTTCTAAGCCACTTATTACTTAATTCAAAAATATTTAAATCTTTGATCTGTCTGGAGTTAATTTCAGTGTAAGTGTGTGGTGTGGATTTAATTTACTATTTCCTCAATAGCTTCCCAGTTGTCCAACTATATTACTGATTAGTTCACCTTCTTTTCAGTGATATAAAAGCTACCTGGATCATGGAATGAATGCTCACATGGTTTTGGATTTATTTTTGTGTTGTTTATCCTTTGCCATCGATGTGGGGTCTGCTTGCGAGCCATTACCATGTTATTCTAATTATTGAGGTTCTAGAATGTATGGCTGACAGGGCTAGGCTCATTACCCTTCAGAATTTTCCTGGCTGTGTTGCAAACTCATTTTTCCATATGAACTTCAAAGTCATCTTGTTTCGTTCAAAATTTCATTTGTACTTCCACTGGAACATGTAAATGTTATAGATCAACTGAGGGGAAACTGACATAATTTTGATGTCAGTTCTTCCTATTTAAGAACACGGCATGCCTTTCCATTTGTTGAAGTCATCTTTTGGGTCCCTCAGTAGCATTTTAAGGTTTTCTTTAGAAACACTTTTTGTATACTCCTGGGCATTTTATCTTTTTTTTTATTGTAATTGTAAATGTCATACATTCTTCCATGGTATGCTCCAACTGGTTGTCATATTTAAGTATGAAGGCCATTGCTATTTGCATGTTTATTTTGTAGCTGGCCACATTATTGAATTTCTTTCTTGTTCATAATAGTTTTTTGGTTGATTCTGTTCTACCAGGTATACACGCATCTGAAACTAATGATACACTTACCTACCCTTTTCAAGTCTCATATAGGGAACTGATTTTTCTTATTTAATTCTATTACCTGGTAACAAACAAACAAACAAACAGCATTCAGGCAGCCCCGGCCAGTGTGGCTCAGTCGGCTGGTGCATCGTCCTGTAAACTGGAAGATCATCAGTTCGATTCCTGGTCAGGGCACACACCCAGTTTGCAGGTTTGTTCCCTGGTCCAGGTGCATAGTAGAGGGCGCCTGATCAATGTCTCTCTTTCCCTCTGTCTGTCTCTCCCTCCCTCCTCATTCTTTTTTTCTCTAAAAGCAATGAAAAAAAAAGTCCTCGAATTAAAAAAATATTAAAAAAAACTCAGGTAATAGTGAAGATATTGGATGTCTTGTTCTTTCTGACTTTGATGGGATGCTTTTAGAATTTCCTCATTTGGGATTAAGATGAATATATTTTATCATGTTAAGAAGTAGCTGTTTGTTCTTATTTCATTAAGAATTAAAAAATTAAGAAATGGTTGCTGATTAGTGCAAATAATCTTTGCTTAGATTCTCTGATGTGGTAAACTATATTAATACAAGCCCCGACCCTAACCACCTAGCATTCTCCAGCCCCACTTGATCGCGATATAGGTTTTTTTTTCCTGTGTTGCCAGATTCTATACGCTGCTCTCTTATTTAGAATATCGCAGGGAAGTTCATGAGTGAGATGGAGCTACTGTTTTGTGTTCTTCCAGTGGGTAGGGGCTATTACTATTACTGCTATGCTCCCTTCATGGAGATAACCTAGAAACTTTCCTTCTCTTTCTGTAGAAATAATTTACATAGTGCTGAAGAGACCCATCCCTTAAAGGTTTGGTAGAATCTGAGGGGGCCAACCTCCACGTGCTGCTGGCACTTGGGAAGAGGGTCTCGGTACCTCAGATGATTCTGTCACCTTTGTAATCGGTCCAGCAGGCCAGTTTTGGTGGCGCTGACCATAGGCCTCAGAGATGCAGACTCCCAGGTCCTCTGGGCTGGAACCCACCCCGCTGCCATCCTGAGTCACCCTGCTGGGCAGGCCTGTGAGCATTCAACATGAAAAGGCCTCAGCAAAGCTGGGTGGGCAGGCACGACAGAGGTCGAAAAGGGCTGACTTTAGAAGGGAGAACTCCTTCAGGCTGGGCTGGGAGATGGGGTGACTGCCAAGGCTGGGCTGGGCTCCAGGCTCCCCTAGCCTGGCCTCCCTCCTTCTCAGAGTCTGCCAGAGAGGCGTTTCCCACATCAGGGCGTGTGTGTCTGTGTGTCTGGGTAGCTGGACCTGCCCCTGACCCATCCTCCAGGACGGTAGCCTTCGGTTCTTTCTTTGGGTCTTCCGTGGCCATGCAGGTTCAGGTCTCTTTGCCTTTTGCTATGGCACTTTGTGTCCAGCGACTGGCAGCGGACAGGCAGCCTCCAATCACTTCTGTGCGTCGGCCAAGGACACTTCTTCCTGACACTCCATAAACACTACTTTATAAGCTGCAGGTACTTCTCCACCCCTCCCCACTGCTCCCACCCCCTCAGGCCTGCCAGCACAGTTTAATTTCCAGCCCTGGTATTTCTCCCCAGCCCGTGACAACCTCAGGTGGAAGCAATTTCACTGTCTTGTAACTCACCGGGTCCTTATAATTAGTATCTGGGCACCTGGGGCGAGGGTGGAAGGAAGGAAAAAAAAGTCGATCCAGCCAGGCAGAGAGCCTCCTATGGGGACTGGGGTCTGGGGTCTGGGGACTGGGGACTGGGGTACCCCTCCCTCCTGCAGCTGTTTGTAACTCCGGCTTTTTCAGGGCTCTGATGCTGCCAGACTCCCATCCCTCTGAGTGAGTAGGGTGGGAAGTGGGGAGGAGTCAGGGATGGCTCAGCCTGGGAGGGGTCTTCTACTTGAATGGGGGGCCCTGAGAGACACACCTGAGACCCAGCGGGGTGAGAGTCCTGGAGGGAGAGGAGGTACAGTACCTCTCACTTCCCTTGTCCTAAGGACCTGGTGTCCCAGCATGCCACCCGTCCCTGCCTCTGGGCCCTGTAGCCTCAGTGCCAGAGTCCATCAGTGCTTGTGATGGACACAGTACAGCCCCAGGCACAGTCAGGAGTGGGTGTGACTCTTAAGAGAAGCAGGCAAGTGGGGAACAGGGCAAATTGGGGAGCAAAATTTCTCATCATGTTGGTGAAGGCTTTTGGTTGCAAACAATAGAGAGACTTAAGCAGAAAGGGTGGGTTAAGGTGAGGGTGCTGGGCCATCTCAAAGTTAATGAAAGGTATCAAGAAGAGAACTAGCAGCTTTGGGAGGTCAGGACCAAGGCAGCCCCGAGGATCCTGGAAGTCGGAAGAAGTGGGTCTTCTCTGTGGGAAGCAGTTCATGCCACTAACGTGACTCAGGTTCATGACCACCAGTCTAGTCTCTGTGTTTCAAGTTAAAAATTCCAGGTTCTTCATAGAGGCTCGTTCATTCACTCATTGCTCAGTTCATGCCTTCAGTATTTATTGAGCCTCTCCTGAGTATTAAGCAGAATTCCGGGCACTGAGAATATAGCAGTGATCAAATGAACCAAAAGCACTTCTGTCACATGTTACATTGTGGTGGGAACAGAATCTGAATGGCTCAGTTTGGGTTAGCTGTCTACCTTAGACCAAGCAGCTGTGGCCAGGTGAGGTTTGTGAGCCAGGATGCCACTCCAAATGGGTTCTACTGTCACGATTGCTTAGCTCTTTAAGACTCATATGAGCTCTTGATTGACATTGTACAAAGCAGGCAGCAGGCTTAAAAGAAGCAGGGCATTGTGGAGCCCATTCCTACATCCAGGCAGCAAGCGCTTACTCCGGCCAGACTGGGTGTTCTCAAGGAGCGGTCTATCCATGGTGCATTCCCCAACTCTCCGGATCCTCTGCTTCCCAGTGGGACAGGCCGGGAGCTGGGGAGGGCCACCCACTCCTGCAGCTTTCTCTGCACACCAGACCTGACTCAGCCAGTGGCTGCGGGAGAGGGTCATCCTCTCCCCCTTCTCTTCTCATCGGCCCCTGCTCTGGCAGGGAGCGTCCATAAATAGACACCAGGCTTGCTGGTTCTGGAATCCACATGGCAGGCCCAACCAAGGGCTCACGGCAGTCTCGGTGAGGGCTGTCACATGTCTGCTTCCCACACCCCGTCTCTGAACACCGACACCTCCTCGGAAGTGAGTCTGTCCTGATTGCTTTGCACACTCAGCTCAGAAAAAAGGCTGGCAAGCCCCCTCACTTCCCTTCCTCCTCCAACCACTCAGACCTCCTGGCCCGAGCCCCGGATGCCTGCCCTGGAATCCCGTGTGCACTCCCTGGGAAATGCCAGCTCCATCACTTCAGTTTCTCACTTTAGACCCATGTCGTGAGGTCCTGGGCTGGAGCCTGGTGAGGGGACTGCTTCTAATGATACCATCATTCTCCTTCACCGGGTGGGGGCGGGGGGCAGGCTGAGCCCTCAGTGAAGCAGGGCTGCCATTAGAATCCTGCAGAAACAAAGTAATAGCCTGCGCAGAAAGCCATTTGTAATGTTGCTATAATTCCCATGATTCATTAAACAGGAATGGAAAATGATAACATTTCCCCTGGAAAAAGCTCCTCCTAGAGTGGCATGCTGAGTTCACTTGGCTCAACTATTTTATTGACTAAGCATCTTGTTGTGCTGATGTGAAGAGCCCATTTAGTTTTACAGCAGCTGAGATGGAAGCTGGGGAGGAGGCCCTGGCGGGGCGGGCGGGGTCCGACCTTGGAGCTGTGCCCCCTCAGGTGGCTCAGCCCAGCGTCCCCTGCAGGCCTGGGGCCCTCTGGGGCTGAGGGTCCATTTGACCCAGGCCTGTCCTGCATCTGCCCTCCTGGAGGGAGAGTATGGGGGGGCCTGCTCTTCCCATGTCTGAGCCCCTCGGGGTTCCCACCTAGGGATGTGCCCCAGCCCTCTTGACACATATGATCTGTGACCCCCAGATGTTCACTCAGCTCCCCTTTTCCTTTACCTGTCCTCAGACCACTCAGCACTCAGTCCCCCATTAGCACCGTGGATGTCTCCCTTGATGCCCTCCTTCCATTATTCATTCCCCAGTCAGCCACAGCCTCTCCCCCCACAGGAGTCTCTGGCAGAGAGGCCGTCTGTCCCTCCATTGCCACTGCCAGAGTCCAGGCCTCGGTCTCCTGCTCATCCAGCCCTGCCACCGTCGACTTCCCAGCTGTCCTGTCTCCAGTCTTCCCCTCCCCAGCAAAGCCTGTGTAATGTGGTGGAGTGATTGTTCTAAAAAGCCCCTCTGATGGTCTTCGTTCCCTTGCTTAGAGCCTCAGTGGACTCCCCGTTGCTCGTGGATCAACCCAGAGTGCCATTGGGTGGCACTTGGCACCTTCCCACACCGGCCTCCAGCCACTCCCCGAGTGCCTTCCAGGCTTCAGCACACCTTGGGATTCAGCAGGGTCCCCAAGCCACACTGTGTGTGTTCATGCCTCTTCTGTGCTGTCCCCGCAGCCCGAAATGCCCTCGCTGCTCTCCATTCCTTAGGAAATTCCAATTCCTCCCTCTACAAGCTGCTCCTGCAGTCTCCCCATTGCAGGTGGTGGGTCCCATGCTTGAGCTGAGCCTCCAACTTTGGAGTCATCCTCCCTCTCTCTCATACCCTGTGTCCAGTATCTGATCTGTCTCCAAATCTTGTTGTCTCTAACTTCAAAATGTAACCAGAATCTAACCGTTTCCCACCACCCACCTTCCTGGGGAGCCAGCTTGTATTATTGTGGTAGCTTCAGCATGGTCTCCCTGTCTCTGTCCTTCCTCTCCCCAGCCCCATCCTGTTGTCCACAAGTCTGAGCACGCTACTCCTTTGAAGAAAAACCTCTCACTCAGAGAGGAAGCAGCTGCTCTCACCAAGGCCTTGAAGATCTTATATAATCTGCCCCCTTCCAACCCATGACCTCCCTGACCTCACCTTCTGCTCCCCACATGCTCACCCTGCTTTAGCTGCACTGGCCTCCTTGCTGGTTCTTGACCGTGCCATGCACAATCCTGCCTCAGGGCCTTTGCACTGCTGTCTGCTCTGTCCTGTGCCCCTCCCACCCCAGACCAGTTCTCTGCAATTTCACATTGTCAGCAATGTCTTTCCTGACTTTCTTCTTTAAAGTTGCAAACTTCCTCTTCCATTGGCACTTCCTGGTTCCTTCTTCCCAATTGATTTTTCTCCATAGTACACATCACCACAAACACACTGTATATTTTATTTTATTATTTTAGACTTGTTTTAAATTTTAGTTTTTTAGTTTGCTTCCCTCCCTCAGACTATAAACTCCATGAGAGCATGGGCTGAAAGTGGCTCTTGCATCTCAGGAGCATGGACAGTCTGAGAAGAAAAGCATATTGTTCCCATTTTACAGATAAGGAAACTGAGGCTCGGCAAGGCTATCTGAGCTGCCAGAGGCCACACAGCTGGTTTGCTTGTGTCTATTTATGTTCTAAGGAGATTTTCATAATGATGGAAGTGGGGTTTAGATCAGGTCTTTCTGACTCCAGTTCTCCTCCCTTCCTTCCACCTACTCCAAGACTGTGGACCCCAGCCTACAAGGCCTGTCTTGGTGAGGGGATGGGTCTTGCTCAGTTGGAGGGTAGGGAGGGGAGGCATGGAGGCCCCCTCAATGACATAGGTGGAGAGGGTCTGGGCACATGTGGTTGGTACCTCAGTCACAGACACTCCTGGACAGGTGCTCTAGGGGCCACCCTGACCCTCCACCTAATCAGGAAAGACCATGCTTGCCAGAGTGGCCAGGGGCTGGTTAGGAGGTTGGCTCTGACATTTTAGGGTGGACTCCAGGCTCAGGTTGTCATTGCTTCACTCCTATTTCACCTCATTAGCCAGAAAAACAAGTAATTTACCAGCTGCCATTTGATGTAGAACTGGGCCAGTTGCAACCAAGTCCCTGTCCCTTGGCTCTCCAGCTCGGCTGGAGCTGAAGACCCTCAGGAACTTACACTTGCTCCCCAGGTCAGACCCAGGGTCCAGACCGCACTAGCCCCAGCTGCAGTGTGAACCTCAGTCTCAGCGTCACCTTCAGCCCCACCCTCAGCTCCTTCTCAGCTTCATCCTCACCCTGGCCCAGCCCCAGTCCCACCCTTTCTTCCCTCAGGGGTCTGAAGGCACCCAGATCTCTGGCTGCAGTATCCTAAGGGCCCTGGGCTCAGGCTTTGCTTTATCTGGGTTCACCTGGGTACATACTTTACCCTTGAGCTCCACCAGCAACACAGCCATGCCTACAAACAGGAGACTCCTGCATCAGTCCTGGAAGGGCCAGTCCAGGAGCACTGAGACTGCATCCAGCCAGTTCTATGAGGGGGCTCTCGAATTCAGCACCCCTGGATGCTGGTCTGGGCATTCTTCTGGTGGGGGGGTCAACCATCCTCTACAGAAGTCTGCCCTTCAATATAACTCTGGGGACCACAATAGTGCATGTGTTCTGATGGTGTGTGTACATATGTGTAAATCTAAATATGTGCACATGCATGTGCACATGCATGTATACCTGTACATATGTGTGCTTGTGCAGAACACACCTGGGCTTTAATCTCCCTCTGAGTCCCAGCCACAGTTGTGTCCAGAGGAGGAGAGACTCTGGATGGGAGGGGACTCATCCTGACGTGTGAGGAAGGGGCAGAGGGAAGATGCTCAGCACCATGGACAGCGAACTCAGTGTTTACCAGTTCCGGGTACAGAGGGTGGTACTCTCCACTCAGCTCAGGGTCAGGGATCAGGGATGGGGGTGTGTCCTGGGCGGACACCACTGCTGCCTCCCACCCTAGGCTGTCCCCTGGTAACCAGAGGCCGTGAAATGAGGTGTTTCAGTTCCCTGAGCCAGAGATGGGCAAACCACAGGGAGGGTGATTTGCTTTTCAGATATAGCTGCTGGGGGCTGGAGGCTTTACACCTGAGCAGCAGCCACTTTTCCTCTCTTCCCTGCAAAGCTGGATGGCCCAACCCAGGGGGGCTGGGCAGGGCTGGGATCATAGCCCCTGACCATCCTTAACCCC
>PVIA01011828.1:0-41757 GCA_004024845.1 Tonatia bakeri
TTAAAGGGACTTACCTAAGAAAAAGAAGATTAAAAATCTGAACAGTAAAAAAAAAAAAGTCATCAAATGGAGGGTTAGCAACAGGGAAGTAGGAGGAGGAAGGAGGGGGAAAAGATATAGAGAATAGGTAGCATAGACAGTTGGTAGAAAATAGACAGGGGGAGGGTAAGAATAGTATGGGACATGTAGACACTAAAGAACTTATGACACATGGACATGAACTAAAGGGGGGAATGAGGGTGGGAGGGGATGGGCAGGGTGGTGGGGAGTGAAGGGGGAAAATGGGCCAACTGTAATAGCATAATCAATAAAATAAAGAATTAAAAAAAAAGTGTGGAGAGAAACTAGAAATCTCTGCCGAACTACAAACCATCTTATAAGAATTAGGAAGAAATGATGAAAGACGAAGGCTTAGAAAATACGTCACTAGCAGACTGTCACCAGCAGCACTTGCAAGGATGTGGTTCAGCAAGCAGAAAATTGAACCTGGGAGGAAGGAGTGAAGTGCAAGCAGGATAGTGAACAAATAAATGTGCACACTTATAGATCAATGTGAATCAGAACTGACAAAGTGAACGCTGTGACACTAGGGGTTTCTTCTAAATGCGTGGAAACGTTAGGCTCTGGAAGACCGGAGTTAGTAGCGTGTGAGGCGGGAGCGGACTAACCCAGGGGCCCTAAGACCCTTGGACGGGCAGACGCACAGGGGCGAGCTCAGACGCTGTCGGGGGTGCCTGCTAAGATGTTCATCC
Organism: Tonatia bakeri; assembly: GCA_004024845.1. Classification (NCBI taxonomy): domain Eukaryota; kingdom Metazoa; phylum Chordata; class Mammalia; order Chiroptera; family Phyllostomidae; genus Tonatia; species Tonatia bakeri. Next base: position 753 of record PVIA01011828.1, read on the forward strand.
CGACTACGTGCCACGAGGACAGAAGTAGAATGTGGAACTTCCAAAAACAGTAAAGGAAACGTGAAAAAAAGAAACTCTCCAATCCAGTGATCTTCACCTGGTGTGCCGGGAGAGATTTTACAAATGCAGTAATACCTGACCGTTTAGCCAGGGGCACTGGCCGCCTTTCCCTTAGACCGTCGGATGGAAAGTGACGACAGCCACCACTGCAGTGGATGTCTGGTGCTGGATGCCCTATCCTGAGCAATACATGCACAGCTCATATGATAGGGATGCATGCTATTGGTCACGCCACCTGCTAAGGTTGCGGCGTCAGATTGGTTAATTCTTGGTACCAGAAATCCTCATATGCAAGTGTAAGCACCTGAGTTTTGAAGTCACTTTGGAGCAAAAAGGGTAGGTAATTACTATTACTATAAATTTTTTTGTAAATCAATCCAAATCATACCTAGTGTTGGTCAGGTTGGCCAAAAAATAAAATGTATTTTTTGGTATGCTGCAGAATTGCAGTAATTAGTTTATGTGTGACAAGATGAAAAAGGCCAAAAATTGCTGCTCCAATCTGAAGGGTTGGGAGTCGGCGAGCTTTTTCTGGAAAGGGCCGGGCAGTAAAGACTCCGAGAGCTCTGTGGTCTCCATTGCAAAAATCTAACTCTGCCACTGTGGCTGAAGGCAGAGGCTGAGAAAACTCACACCAGTGGGGTGTCTGTGCTCCCACCCAGCATCATTTACAAAAACACACCCTGGGCCGGGGCTGGGCTGGGGCCAGGCGGGGGTCGTGGTTGGCCCACACCTGCCCCAGAAAACGGGAAAGGAAGTACAGTCTGGGAAGACAGGGAGCCCAGACAGGTGCCAGAGAAAATCCATGTAAGTCAGTAACCACAAAGAATGTAAATGAACCAATGTGCGGGAGAAAGACAGAGACTGACGGATTAGCTAAACCGCAAATACGTGACTTCATGCTTTCAGCGAGACACATACTTACACCGCGGGGAAAGCAGAAAGGTGGATGGGAGAAGTGGGGAAGCAGACGCCTTGGGGAAGTACTGGCGCAGGTCGTGAACTGCCCGCAGTTGGCCCAAGCCCGTGTGACCAGGTAGACCGAGCCAAGGGCCCTTCAGCACCACGAAGGGAAGGCGGGAGCGAGAGCCTCACGGCCTGCGAGGTTCTTAGACGCAGCCTCCCGGCTGTCAGTCCGTTCGTGGGTCCAGCTCCTGCTGAGCATCCCGAACCTGCACAGGTGCTACTGAACACACCTGAGGCCGGAAGCTCCGACTCGACGCAAACTCCACGTCCTGTCGGGTTCTGGGAACCCTGCTTCTTTCTTCACCGACAAATAGCAAAATGGTTATTCTGTTTTTCTTTTTAGAAAATTCACCCTGCGTTCACTGCGTAAATGCAGGAATAAGGAAGGAAATAAACTCTCTGGTCCAGTCCCAGAGGTGAGCACTGGCAACGTTTGGCTACAACACCCCCTCTCCCACATACACTCGCACACACAGACGATATATCATAATATGTGCTGAGTCGATTCTTTGTACATTGTAATACACGCAGTACATACCTCTTTATTCTGTGTTAATACCAACATGTGTGTGCATATCCACAAATATACTCTCATTTATTAAACTAGAATTTATGAACTTACACTTTTTCCATCTCTTTCTTACTAATTAGTACAATGTGAACATTTCCTGAGGAACCCCGCCCCCCCGCCAGCCCTGGTCGTTGAGGGCCAGCTCTCTGTCACTGCACCTTGCGATCGAGTCCTTGACCCTGACCCTCCCAGGCTGGCGCTGAAACTTCCTTATCTGGTATCTTCACAGCTTTGTGGCCCGAGTCATACTCTCTCTCCCTGAACCTTGGGTCTGGCACTCTTAGGTCCCTGTCCTCATCAGCTGCCTGTGAGGGGACCCTCACAGGTGCCACTCACCTGTCCACCCTGCGGATTCAGGACTGGAGGGTGCCCTTTGTCCACAGTGCCAGGTACACCCCCTCAGATCATGCCCTCCCTCCCTTACTCAAATGTCCCTTTGCCACAGCGCCCCCACCTGACCACCTGGGGTAAAATGGTTGAAACCACTTCCTCCAAACCCCCACCTGCAGCCCTTGTCCCTGTCACTTCACTCAAATTGTAGACGCGTGCATCCAAGCCTAACACAGCGTTTACGTGTGCACCTAAGTCTCCCTATGTCTAAGTGCACCTGTGTACCTGTGCATCTGTGCACGGACCTGTGCGTCCACCTGACTCCCTGTTGGGCCCCAAGCACTTGCCACGGGGCCTGACATGCATTTGGCAAATATGTGTTGATTGATTTCCCTCTCATTTTCTGTTATCCAAAACTATTGAAATATACCTGAAATGCCAATCACACCCCAGTTAAAAATACACAACTCCAGTCCCCGGTGCCAGTGCGGTTCTGACGCCCAGACAGAAGTAGGCACTGAGCCAGGTGGCCGCATGGGCCAGCGTGGCTACCCAGGTGACTCAGGGTGTGTCTGCGTTGCACGCTTTCCAGAGTGTCGTCCAAACAAACAACCCACAAAGCGTGACCATGATAGGCTGTGCACTGGCTGCCGTGGTGACTGCCCTGTGATCACGGTTCATTTCTCCTGTATCGGCGCCATGCAGCGCCGCCTGGCTTCGGGGAGAGGCAGTGTGGCCCTCGGGGATCATTTTAGCTGCCTTGGAGTTCAGCCGACACAGCCTGCCTCCTGGTCAGCATCGGGGGTGCGGGAAGGGGCGTGGCCGTCCCCATGGGTCCCCGGTGCCCCTCTGCTGCCTGGGCGGGTCCCCACAGGCGCGGCTGGAGTCCGTTTCTGAACGCCCTGGTGGGGTTTGGGTTGGTCTGCAGCTTGTGCCAGGTGGGTGCGTTGCTGCTGGCTCCCCTCACTGCTGTGGCCTGCCCGGGTGCCGTACACCCGGCCCCCCTGATGCGCCCTGGCCTCCTGTGTAAGCTTTGCTGCAGGCCCTGCAGCCCCCAGCCCGGCCCCTGGTGGCGGCCACTGGCTCTGCACACAGGGGCGCTGGGGGCCTGATGGCCGTCCAGCGGAGGAAGGCTTTGTGCAGCCGTGCTGCTCGGCTCACTGGGACGGGGCCACCCTGGTGGTTCGCACGCGCAGCATCTTCTCGGGGTGGCCCAGCAGGAAGGCAGGCAGGAGCCCCTCTGCCCTGGACGCTCTCTATTCACGTGGGTGTTTCTTGCACCTGTTGAGCATCCACCTGCTCTCCTCCCATCCTCTTACCTGCAGTTCTCCCCCTGACAGGAAGGGGGAGCCCTCCTTCTTCCTCTGGGAGGGAGAGGATCTCATGAATGCAGAAATACTATGGAACCCGTGGGATTGCCTCTTGAGCACCAAAGCAGAAGTCCTTTTTCTGTCTCCGCAAAGTCTTGCTTTATTGCTTCAGTTACAAAAGTCCTGTTTCAAGTAGGAGGTGAATGTCAAGTCTTTCTTTTTAGTTTGCCTTGTTACCGTGACAAGCCCAATCTCTCTCCTCTCTTCTGCAGGGCAGGGACTGCCCCGACTAGGGAGAGGAGAAACTCAGACGTTCCAGAGAAGCATGCACGTGAACACACCCCTGAATGTGTCGCCCCCAGGACGCACGTCAGTGAAGCTCTGAGCCTTGAAAACACACGCAGGTGTGTTCCACAGACCTCGGGCTTCTGGTGGACTTCTGGTGGTCCACAGACCTTGGTGTGGGGGCAGGAACTTGTTGATAGTGACACATTTATCTTGGCTTACTAAATTCTCACTTTTATAATTTCAGTTAGAAAACTGTATCATTTGCAAATAATAATCTTTGCTCCCTCCTTCCCAACGTACTACCTCCTGTTCTGTTTTCTTTTCTAATTGCACTGGCTAGCAATGCCAAAACCATATTTAACAGTAACAGTGGGGGTAGCTTTGTTTTATTTTTTATTATCATAGGAGTAGCTCTAGTATTTCATCATTAATCAGCACACTGGCTGGTGAGTTAAATGATGCAAAGATTTTATTTTTCTCCACTCACAAGCCGAGTGGCAGTATACATTTCAACACCTTGGACAGATTCTACAACTTCCTGGTCAGTTTTGGTTGTTAAAATCCATCCAATCTCAAGTCCTTTTTAAATCCCCCCCCCCCCCGCCGCCATGCTGTGACCTGAGGGCTATACAGTGAGGAGGGCACCCGTCCTGACCTTTTCCACTCTGCAGCCCACCCCCCATCCCTGGAGCGTGCCCCTGCTCGCCATACTTGAGCTCTGTGCTTTCGGGGTGTGGGGGCAGGCGCCGCTTTCCTGATACTGGGGTCTCATGGCCATCTGCTCCCTCTGCTGTGGCCATGCATCCGTGGGGCAGGGGAGCAGATGCTGGCTGTGTTTGCCTTGCTGGGGACGTGCGTGCTCCTGGCAGCCTCTGGCCTCCTGGGCCGTGTGGTTCTCTGACACGTGAGTGCAGCTCTGGCTTGGCCTCTTAGCAGGGTTGCCAGATTCGACAAATAAAAATACAGGATGCCCAATTAACTTTGAACTTCAAACAAGTAATAAATACTTTTTCAGTGTGAGTATCTCCCATGGAATATTTGGGACATGCTTATAGCAAACAAATGATTTGTTGTTTGCCTGAAATTCAAATGTCACTCGCATCCTGTATTTTGGGGGAGCGCCCTCCCTCTCTCCCCTCCTCTTTCCAGCAGGCTCTGCCCCCACCCCCGGGCAGGTGCTGGTGAGGTGGCTCTGGGCTCCGGAGGCCCCCACTCTTGCCTCGAGGCCCCACTGCAGCCAGCTCTCGGCCACTCTGTCCAGTTTGCTCCTCCTTCTTGGGCATGGACAGACCTGGGCCCCTGCCGGGTCGAAGGTCAGGCGAAGCCGGGAGGCAGAGGCAGCCTGCCCTGCCTGCTGGCGACCGGTCTTGGAGGCTGTGTGGACACGCAAGCGCACGTGTGTGCATCGGAAACGAGGAATGCACATTAAATTTTATCAAAGGGCTTTTTGGCATCTGTTGAGATGATCGTATGGTTTTTATCCTTTTGCCAATCGACGTGATTTACATCCACCAGTCTCTCATTTGCGTTCCTGGAACAATCTCTTCTTGGTGATCGAGTCTTCTTTGCTACAGACTGTGGGTCATTCCTCCCACACTCTTTATGTGGGAATTTGGTATTCATGTTTGCAAGGGGAATCTGGCAAAAGGAGCCTATTCAGTTCTAAAATGAATTATTAGCATTTCCACTTATTTTAATTAAAAGTCTCTTTGTGCCCTGGCTGGTGTGGCTCAGTGGATTGAGTGCCGGCCTGCAAACCAAAGGGTCGTTGGTTCAGTTCCCAGTCGGGGCACGTGCCTGGGTTGTGGGCCAGGTCCCCAGTAGGGGGCACATGAGAGGCAACCACACACTGATGTTTCTCTCCCTCTCTCCCTCTCTTTCTCCCTTCCCCTTTCTCTAAAAACAAACAAATAAATAAAAATCTTTAAAAATTTTTATTTGGTATGTTCTGAAAGACTATTTAACAGTTATGTATTATTTGAGAGCTTGAAATCATTTTCCAGTAAGACCATCTTCATAAGGTATTTTCGGGTGGGTAGATTTCGCCATTTTTTTTCTCAATTTCTTGCCCCTTCCCTGTTCCATCCACCAGACTCCTCCCAGGTGGGTGGCCCCCAGCTCCTCCCGGGGCGCTTTCCCCAGGGGACGGGTGTGCAGGGTGCGGGGCAAAATGGATGGCCACCGTCCATGTCTCTTTCTAACTTGTTCCCAGGTTTCAAGCACTGCAGGTTCGTTCCCTCTCTCCTCCAGATGAGGGCAGGGACAGGCCAGTGACTGCATGCTGGGGTGCCTGAGGATGGGCTTGGGGGACAGCCAGTGGGGGTGTCAGGAAGCCCTCTGGGTGGCCAGCTGGCTGTCCCCGCCGGTGTCTCAGTGTCAAGACTGATGCTGTGCTCACACCGCCTGCTTCTCTGTCCTATTTTTAGCGGTCTGAACCCTACAGGGAAATGACATGCATCTATGAAGCTCCGAATCTTACAAATTGCCTTCTTTTTACTGAACCAGTGTGGGCAGTTTGCTATTTTAGAGAAGTTTCTGTTGGAAGATTCTTTTTTCCAAAGACAGTAGCATGAGGCTATTACAACATTCGTTATATTCTCAAATTTCCTCTCTATCTTTTATATCCTGTTGGTAAGTCCCAATGGTGTCTATTTTTTATTTTCTGAGTAATTAGGATTTTCAGCCCCTTACTTGTTGTTTTCATCTTTTTGGAGACCCAGCCGTTAATTGATTTCAGTTTTTCTTTTTACTCATTCATCGTTTCCTGTTTTCCATCTTAGTTCATTCTTTTTGTGTGTTTGGTTTGGTTTCCTTTTTTCATGTGTTTTTTATGCTTTCCGTACGGAAACTTGGATGCACTTTTCCCAGGCCCTCGGTGAGACCGGCCCTGTCCCTCAGAGAAGATGCCCAGGCACTGGGGGAGCAGAGCCTTGTCCTGCGGTCAGCACATCTGTGAGGAGCAGGTGGCCTAGGTGGCAGGTGTGTGAGGCAGGAAACGCTCCCTCAGCAATGTCGGTTAGGTCTTCCCCAGCCGGCAGTTTGACCAGATGGCCCGGTTGCGCTGAGCTGATCTGTGAACGCACCACGATCCACGCAGAGGAATTCAGAGGCAGAGCTTTCTGGAGGCCACTGGAAAGAGTCGTCATGTGGGAGAAGCATGCTCAGGGAGGAGGGAGAAGACGTCCAGGCCCAAGGCCTTATTGCCCCTGACAGCTGTGCAGGCGCTCCCCAGCTCTTCGGCCGTGCTGGACGCATGCTTTTGGCTCCCTCACCACCGACCTTTCACCTCACGTGCCCCGAATGTGTGAGGCTCTTCCATGCTACACAGCAGCGAGCTTTAACAACTCTCTAAATGTTTTAAACGTGACAGGGGTTACGATGACACAGTGACAGCACATCCAGGAAAGATTCAAACGTCAGTCAGTTGTTCAAGCCCTTAATCAACGCTTGTCAGGTTCCAAAATACCTCTATCGAGACCTTGGGGGTTCATCGGATTTTCCACTCAGATACGTGGGCGTGTTATGAAAGGGGCTGGCTGGCTCTGTGTTTGTAAATAAAGTTTTATCCACACATGCCACGCCCACTGGAGCCCACAGGGTTGGCAGCTGCCCTCGGTGAGGAGGGCAGTGCTGAGCAGTCACAGCAGAACCCCGCCAGCCCTCAAGCCAGAATTACCTACGACCTGGTCCCTGCCCCGGCCCAGTGTGAAATGACAGTGACCTGTGGCTCCAGGCTAGGCGATGTGGTCACAGATTTTAAACAGTGAATGAGGGCGGCAAGGAGGCAAACCCCCTGTGCACCTGGCAGAAAACCTGAGCCACGACCTCGCTGGACTGGGGCAGGGTATCCAACCCGTGGCTGGCGGGCCGCATGCGCCCAGGAGGGCTGTGAGTGTGGCCCAGCACAAGATCGTAAATTTACTTAGAACCTGTTTTTGCTCATCAGCTTTCCTTAGTGTTTGTGTATTTAGCATGTGGCCCAAGACAGCCCTTCTTCCAGCGTGGCCCAGACGCCGAAAGGTTGGACACCCTGCAAGAGCTTCTGTTTCACTGTTTGTCCACCGAGCTGTTTCCCATGACCAGATGATAATGATTAAAGAAATAATGTTTTTGAGGAGGTGATTTTTCCATAAACACTCTGCCTTCATAAAACGGAGTCATCCTAAACCATGGGAGGCATCCTGCAGGCGTGTCCAGACCTCTGTGTGGCGATCTGACCCCCACGTGGGCTGGAGCCTGTATCCACGTGAGCTCTGCAGAGAGAACTGGGCTTGGGGCCTGGAGACGGGGCTCTCACTGGAGTCGTGGGGCTCACCCTGTGGCCACAGAGAGGACGGGTCTCCTGGGAGGCCTCGCTTCCCGCCTGTGAGACGGCCCCGTCTGAGACCTGGAGCACTGATGTGGCCTCGAGCGCGAAAACCCGGACTCCGTGGGTGCCACGTCACGGGCCCACTCGGACTCTGCCCCTGCGTGTGTGACAGAGTGGCCTGAAACATAAGGGGGCTCCGAGATGCACACGTGGCCCTCGGGTTCCGAGGAGCAGCAGAGTGGCCCATGTTTGTGTTTCGTGGCTCAGGCTTTTCTGGAAACAGTCGCCCAGGGCCCAGGAAGGAGGAGGGAGTTCTGGCCACAGAGGTCCAGCTGGGGGTCTGCTCGGGCTTCGAGGACGGCTCTCCACATGGACTGGGGCTGTCGTGGCGCCACCGGCACTCAGTCTGTCTGAATCTGTTTTGCATTTAGGAAAAAATGTACGGCAAGCCCGGGCCTTATTTATAACCTGCTTGTTGCAGGTGATTCCAATTGTGAAGCTTTTAAAAGTCTGCAAATCCTCACACCTCCTCGGCTGCTGCATGGCTCCTCGCTGAGTGGCGTGTCCGTTGTTGTCCCCTCCCAAGAGTGTGACCCCGTGCTAATTTCTCAGTCCCCGGACCCCCGCCTCTGGGATGGGGGGTGGTGGAGATGAGGGGGCTCAGCCCCATATGCACCCGACGCAACACTAATGCCGTTCCTCCCGGACGAGCCGAAAGCAGTTCTCAGTCTGTGCAGGGACGAGGGGCCCGAGGGCGCGGGGCTGCCTGGGGGAGGCTCCAGGATGGGTCCATCCGAGAAGGCTTTCAGTGCTTGGCTGTGTGCCTGCGTCTCAGCAACAGCTCAGAGATGAGGGGTGTCCTGTGGCAGTGTAAAGCTGCGGGAAGCTGTTAAGAACAGAGAGACGGCCCCTTGTCCCTAGGCCTTAGGTGTATTTTAATATCATCTGTCCGGTGTGCTCAGAGAGCCGTGCCAGCGTGCTGCCCGGGATGGAAGGGGTTGTGGGAAGCAGCATTGGGACTGGGAGTCCGAGAGCCAGAGCGGTGAAGTGGCGCGTTTGTGACTGTGTGCACACGATTCCGGCAGGCTGGTCTTAGGTTTTTTCCTTCTTTTTAATGGAAGAGTTGTAGAAAGGGCAAAGGATCCTAATCTATGTCCCTTACGAACACACGGAAGGTGAGCCCAGATGCCACAGTCACCCGCAGGTCGTGTCACAGGAGGTGCTGCGAAAGCCAAACTCTACCTGAACCCGCCCACTTGTGGCCACGCCCCGCCGACAGAGCACCGAGGGGCCGTGGAGCCCAACTCGGGTTTGAGGTGATTCTCGGCCTCTAAGGAGCCGCAGGTGGCAGGCAGGACGCACTCAAAGCCGCCTCGGGTCAGGCCACGGCTCTGAAGCATCTTCCTCAACCCCCACATCCCCCTTCCAAGTCCCCACGCCTGCAACAGGGGGCGGCTCCTGCCCCGCAGGGTCACTGGGAGAACCATGTGACCTCACGTCACAGCTCTGAGCGGACCCGGCAGGTGCAACGCCTCCACCTGGTGCCCTCGAAGACCTGTGAGCCTGGTCATTGCTCCTGGTTGCCGCCAGGCCCCTCCTGCGAGGGGTGCCCCTGGCTTTGCGTTCTGAGCAAGAACAGTGAGGGCATGCCCTCCTGAAAGAGACGCCAACTGTGCTGAGAGCAGGTGGCTCGGATCCCTGTCTGGTTGGTGCTGCATGGCCGCCCGGCTGGGCTGAGGTCACTGAGCTACTTAGGGTGGATCCAGGACCCGATTGCATTTTTTTGCGATTTTTACCTGTTTTGAAATCACTGAGTTGGAGGTGGATTCACCGGGGTCAGAGTTCACGAGAAAGCGGCGGTTGTGGGGGCTGGTTTGGTGCAGGCTCGGACTCCTCAGTCCGACAAAAGCCCCACTGGCTTGGGCCCTGCCCAGAGAGTGTGACGGACACCTGCCTGGTGTTTGCACGGGTCCCACTGGACAGAAGGACGCCGACCAGAGGGTGCAGCTGGGCAGGGGAGGGGTCTGGGCCGGCGGGGGGGCCTGGGTTGAGAGAACTGGAAGGGAGGGCAGTTTGTCTGGGGCCAGGAGGAGGGCAGGCTGTCCTGCCACGTGGGACGTGCTGGGACATCCTGCCTCTCACGGGCTCCGCGGTGTGGAACCCGTGTCCCTTCCGTGTCGGCTGCGGAAAGGTGGGAGCGGCCCGCGGAGGGGGATGGCATGCCTGCCAAGCATAGTTCGCAGACCCGCTGAGCGCCTGGGAGAGATTATCCCTCCCTTCCTCTCCAGGCCTCCCCGCCGCAGTGCTGGCCTGGAAAGCATCAGCACTGCTCCCACGCGGAGCATTTTTCGGGCCGACACGCAGAGCTCTGATGTGGAAATTGGAATTTCACACTCCACGGGGCCCACATGGCTGCGGAGGTCAGTGGGTGGCTCCCGCATCCACCCGCTGGTGAGTCACGGGGGGAGATGCCGCCCCGAATCAGCGTCAGCAGACACTGGTGCGTCACGGGCTCTGTGTGCGCGGACGTGTGCCGGCCATCTGCGCCCCCACCCCCCGCATGCACTCGGCCCGGGGGCACGTCCCCCCATCTGGTGAATGCATCAGCGCTCACAAACAGATGTCCCCGGGGCTGGGGTGGGGGGCACCGAACACGGGTCAGAAGTTGCCGGAAGGTTCTTTATGAGGTTCTCGTTTCGTGGGCTGGGGAGCAGGCCGGCCAGAGAGTCTGCTTTAACTGAAACTTACCTGATGTGGGTGGTTTCTGCAGGGCTGTTCCTGGTCCCTCTCCGGAAGGGGCTTCCTGTTCCCGTCGTCTGCTGTCTCCGGCGTCTCAGTCTGCTTTCCTGGGGACGCCAGCCGGCAGGGGAAAGGGGTCGGCCTCTGGCCCTGGCTGGCTGGAGTGGGGGGGCGCAGGCCGCAGGGCCCGGGGCCCCTGGGTGGTGCAGATTCCACCCCCCGTCACACGGCCGTTTGGAGCCGCCGCTTGCTCACTCCCACGTGTGGCCTGCGCTGTTCTGATGGGCTGGGCTCACACGGCAGGAAGCACATGGGTGACGGCGGCCACCAGCGAGGACATCTGCTCCCCACAGGCCACTGGGGCGCCCAGGACTCACTGTGCTGTGTGCGCTCTGCATGTGAACGACGTCGTCTCTGGTGCACAGACATCTCGGGGGACAGTCCACACTCATGTGGGACCCCAAGGGGGGCGGCTGCCCCCCGTGTAGATGCCCCGCCTTGGCTGTGCCTTTGTGAAGCATCAGCCCTGGGAACTTCCAGCGGAGGGTCCCAGGGGGCTAGCGTAATGGGGGGCACAGGGGAGGGGACCGGGGGAGGGGCGAGCCCCATGCCACCCTCCACAGGTCTGGGCCTGGTGCGGAAGGAAGCCAGGTGCCGGGGCCTCGGAGGGAGCTTTTCTCGGTGACAGAGGACAAAGTGGGTGGACCATCCAAAGTGACAGATCTCGTCACCTTGGCCCAGGCGGCCTGAGACAAACGGTCACTTGCAGATGTGGCAGAGGCTGCCCCTAGAGGGCACGCCCTGGGTTTCATGTCCAGTCTCCACACCCACGGGGTCCCCGAGCCTCTCGGGAGCTGTGGCCCTCTGTTCAGCTGTGGTGCCTGGGGCAGACTCAGGGGCTGGACTCAGCGGCTGGACTCAGCAACATCCAGGTCCCTGTAGCCCCAGCGCTGCCATTCTGTGGTCTTTGGGAACCTGAGTTCCAAACCCCCCAGATGGAGAACCAGCCGGAGACTGGTGAGCCCCTGCGGATACCCAACCAGGGAGAACAGCGCCCTGGTGGGCGGCGGTCCCTGCCGCCTGGTCCCCGGTTCTTGTGGGTCCCCTCTGCTTGGGGGAGTGTCTGGCTACAACTTGCTTCTCACAAGCAGACGATGGCACGAGGGAGGGGAGGCCACCCTTCCGGCAGGTCCTGTCTGTCACGTGAGACTCTGTCATAGACCCTCGAGAGGCGCTGCCTCGCTGCCAGGCTGTGATGTGTCCCTGGAGAGGGATGTGTGGCAGGAGCTCTGGTTGGCCCGTGGCACTGTTGTGGCCCCTGGCTGGGGGCTGGTGCGGGACCAGAGCTCCGCTTGGCAAATGCAGAATGGGCATTCTGCCGACAGTGGCGGGAGCGGCAGGAGGGCCTCCACCCCCCGGGCCGGCAAGCTAGTGAGACCACGGCGCAGAGAACCCGGAGATGCAGGCTCGAGAGACAGTACACACGTGCCATCTAAAGCCACTCAGCTGTGACATGCTGATAAAATGGTCCCCCCGGGGCCCTTGGCAGGGGACAGCCTGTTGGCTGAGCCTGTGCCGGAGAGCCTGGGCCGCTCCCGGTGCTCAGAGCTGCAGGACGCCCCTCCCCCAGCTCCAGCCAGGTTGTAGGTCTGGTGTGGCGGACATGGGGCCACAAGACGGACAGTCCCCACAAGGCGCAGAGCGGGGACTGTCACTGCACCAGCCAGCAGTGGGGACCGACAGGGGCGGCCCACGGGCGGCGAGGGCAGCCAGCCCTGGGAGCAGGGTTTACGGCTGGGGTCCCAGGCCAGGGGCTGCAGAACTCAGTCACACAGCAGCCTAGGGAGCCAGCCGGGCCACAGGTGTGTCATCAAGGATAAGGGACTCGGGCTGCCTGCCCTCAGATGGACAACTGGTGGCCAGCATGGAGACTGGGCAACACAATGGCCTTTTCCCCAAGCTTGGGACCCAGGGTACCAGGCCTCCCGGCCAAGGGCAGGAATGATGACTGGGGATGGATGGAGGCCACCCACAGCCTGCCCGTGAGAGCAGAGCCAGGTGCTCAGCTGTGGGCCTCTGTGTGCCCAGGGTCCAGGCAGCTCCTGGGGACAGTGTCCTGTGAGTGAGCTGCGGGGGGTAGGCGGCCCAGGAGCCAGGAGGTCGGGCAGCAGGCGCTTCTGTTTTCGTTTGTAAGTGATTCTGGTGCAGGAACACGTCTGCTTCCGGAGGCCTCAGTGTCCAAGCCCTGTCTTGTCCTTGCGGCTTCTCAGGACTGGGTGCGGGTATATCTGTGGCCTCCAGTCACAGAACGGCCCCTCCTGTCCTGGAGGCTGCGACCCGCATGGCTCGGCCTGGGGCCTGGCTGGCCTGCCTGGCGGCCAGCGTTCTAAGGAAGCAGAACCTTTGGGGTTGGAGTTTGTCCTATTGATCTTCCAAACATTGGGTGTTGATGGATGTAAAAGAAATGAAAGGAAACCAAGAATGATATTTTTGGGTGCAGTGTGAGACCCTCCGTCTTTTTCGAGTTTCGCCTGGTGAGCTGGGGAGATGAGACACTGGGGGCTTGGAGGGGCCGTGGTGACCTCGGGCTGCTCCGAGTGCCAGGCTGTGGCGCCACGTCCTCCTTCCTGGTGCAGCTCAAGGCACGGGGGAAACTCCCACTCGGCTCAGCACCCACTGATGTGCAAGGGGCACCAGCCCGACGCGCGATGGCTCCAGGAGTCTGCCCCCAGCCCTCCCTCCGTCCCGACGCCCAGCCGCCACATTTGGATGGAAGTGAGCATGTCTCCTGCCGGCGCCTGATCGACGGGATGGGCTGAATTACCTGCAGCTGCCACTCCGCGAGGCCGGCACCTTTGAAAGTCTTCCGCCCTCAGAGCACCGTCCCCCCACAGAAGCAGAGCGTCTGCAGGTGGGGACTTTGAAGGTGGCACTCTCCCCGTGGCACCGTGATTCATCACACCGGCCCAGCCCGGGAGGATGTCTCAGGGTCTCTAACTCAGACAGACACAAGTCCCGCACCTCCGCCCCCCGCCAGCACAGGACCCATGTGCACCCGAGGGGCAGGGCCGTCTCAGGGGACAGGGCCAGGGCCAGGGCCAGGGCCAGGGCCAGGGACGGGGCAGCCAGGAGCATCAGGTCCGCACACCGCCCTCCCTCTGTTCTGGGTCGACGTTCCGGGTCTGAGAGACGGATCGGCTGTGGGCCAGCTGAGGCGCTGGCGGCTGGAGACTGAGTTGCAGGTTGCCGCCACCTGCGTCCCAGTCAGGCAGAGCTTCCTGAAGGTCTCCGCCACCTTGTGGCTGCGTCACCCATGTTGCCACCGAGCTGGCGGGACCGCTGGCCCCACGGCTGGAGAGGACAATGATGCGAGGACACCCTCTTTCCAGGGAGGAAGGAAGGGTCAGGTGGCTCATGCCAGAAGAACTGCATTTCTGTCCCCACGGGCAGGACGGGTCCTCAGGCTTTCTTCTTAGGGAAACGCAGAGCTCACCAACAACCCAGAACTGCGCCCAAACGGCCTGGGTCCCCTCGCCGAAACCTTGGCCCGGCCCCTGGGGTCACCGTCTTGCGGCCCCATCTCACTGGGAGGGACTCCTCCTCCGTCTCCAGGGAAGCTGGGGCGAGATGTGCTCGGCCGCTGGACATTCTTGGGACGGAAGCCAAGCATCTTTTCCCCATCAGGATGCCTGTCCCCACCACCCCCGCCGTCCCCGACAGCCCCCGACAGCCCCCGACAGCCCCCGACAGACCGGGGTCTGGGCACGGACTTCCCACTGCTGTTGGGGTTGAAGCTCCCGGCCCAGCTCCGCCTCGGGTCTGAGGTTGGTGGGAAGAGGCGTCATAGTCCACGCAGAGAGCTCAGTGTGAAGGCGGCGTGAAGGCGGGAGACCTCAAAGGTGTTTGAATCAGACGTGGGAAGCCTTCAAAGACACAGAAAATACGTTCAGTCCTACATTTTAGGAGACGGGGACAAATCGCAAGGAGTGGAGCCCCCCAGCCCCTGCAGATGCCAGCCTCCCCCTCTCCCTGTGGGCGCGCTCAGGGTCCTTGGGGACCCTGTCTCGTGTCACTGACCTTTTTTATACAAATGAGGGCAGAGAAGGGAACTGAAATATTTTAAACGAGGAAGTTGAAGAGAAGGCTTGTTTGGGGTGGGTACCTCTCCTTTTCCAGAAGATTCCACCAGCGCAGACTGCACTGCCATCTGTGTGCCCCATGTGCTGTGACATCTGGACAGTGAAGTCTGGGATGACGTCCATGCTTTGGTCATCGGCTCTGGGCCAGGAGCCCCAGGAAGCGGAGCAGACACTTGGCTCCCTCACAGAGCTGGCCCACCGCGGGGGTTCTGACGGGTGAGGCCAGGGTCCCAAGTGGGGTGCAGAGGATGGGCAGAGCTGGCGCCTGGGAGCCGGCCTCCTCCGGTGGCCTCTCAGGTGCCACCATCCCAACGAGACGCCATGAAGGTGGACACATGGGACATCTCAGAAAATCTGTCAGTGCACCTCTCACCCCCTTCTTCCATCCACATGGAACTCAAGAGCCCACAGCTGCACACCAACCCACGGACGTGCTGGAGACATCGACCAGCGGGAGGCCGCTCGTTGCGGGGGGGGCTGCCTGGGAAATGCGTGCAGATGTGCTGCCCGGCGAGCGCGCTCAGACTTTCCGGGGCTGGAGCGCCGAGGCGGCGGTGGGCTGCCAAGGCGGCACATGTGTTCCGAAGGGTTTGTTTGTTTGGTTTGGTTCGGTCTGGTTTCCAACAAAGTTAGGCTTTGAGAGACAAACACCGTTTATGTGTTGCAGACACAGAGTTTAAAAACTGCACATAAAATGCCAAATTCACAAAGAAACTCGGGTGTTTTTTCCTTTCTGACCCCGTGCCTGATGCCATTCCCAGGAAGAGCGCGGATGAGACCATCAGGTTCCTGGTGAATGGAGAAACCCGAGGCACCGGCCGGCGGAGGGAACATGGACGGGGTCTGGGCCCGCTGGGTGCTGGCCTGGAAAGAAGCTCCAGCTCAGAGAGAGCCTGGCGCACAGCTCACCCCCGTGGGCTTCAGAAAGGCCGTGTTCTTCGCCTGTGAAACCCTTAAACGGAGCATGTGTCTCAGGGGATGTGTGTACTCTGAAACCCAGTTCCGCATTGTACTGTGTCTTCCCGCTGTGGCCCCCCATAGCAGGGCCTGACAACACCCCGCACTCCCCCTGGGTCGCGCAGGAAAGAAGAAGGGAGGACAGAGAGGGCTGCCCTTTTCCCGGCCCCTGGAGGGCCGGCCATGACCATGACTGGTGTGCTTGGTGCCCAGGGAGGGAGACTGGGCCGCTGGTTTCAGACGCGCCCTCCCTGCAGCGACTCTTCAGGCAGGGGTGTGCACCCCGCCCGCCCCTCCCCCGCCCCCGCAGGCGCAGGCCACCCGCCGCCTCTCTGCTGCGAAGTGGGCAGGCGTGGCCGGCCATGGCCAGGTCCATATTGAGTGAGGGGTCACAAAACGATCATGTTCTTATTCTGTTGTTCCCTGACTAAGCGGAGTAGCTCCATAAACAGAAATGGACACTCAGCTACTCCGAGGAAGAGTTTTCATGGGAAAAGCCAGACCGATTCTTGCTTCTTCCCCCCTTTCCGTCTGCAGAGCGAGGTGTCCATTTGCGGGCACACCCCCCCTCCAAGCTGAGCAACAGGCTTTTACGCTCCGACGCCAGGCTTCTGGGGAGCTGAGCTTCTGAAGCTGACCCGTGTTGCCCCCCAGCCGCCTGACCTTCGGAGGGTGGGGTCTCCCCTGGCTCCTTCGACCCACCCCACTGGTCTCTGACAGCTGCCCTGCTCCTGGCCATCAGGGGCTGCTCCAGCGACTCTGGTCGGTTTCGGCAGGCATGGTATTTGGAGACCCCTGGGCCCAGGGGGTGCTGGGTGCTCTTGGGGGGCCTCTTTGTTCAGGGAGTTCCAGCAGAGAGCTGGTCATTTTGACCTTATTTTGTAAAGTAAAATGTATTCCACTGTGAGTTAATTCTGTGACTTCTGATTTAAATTCAGGACAAATTCAGGTTCTCTTAAAAAAAACGGGTCTCGGGCTTCTGTCAAGTAGTATTAGTTTTAGGTCATTGATTTTGCAAATCAGGCCGGTTGATGCTTTCCTCCGTGCCTGGGCGTCATCCTCCTCGGCCTCGGGGGTCCGCGCCGGACCTGCCGAGCGGAAGGGCTCCCCGACCACGTCAGTGTTCTCCGGAGTTCTGCGGGAGTGCCCTTAACCTTTCAGGACCTGACCGTGTTTGTGCAGCAGTGAGTCATGGAGTCTCTCAGCGTCTGAGAGAACGCCCCTGTGAAGCCACCTGGGCCCCGCGCTTTTTGAGGGGAAACCATCCTTCTGTTCTGCCCGGTCACCGGCTCTGGTCGGCTGTCTGGCTCCACTGGGTGTCTTGTATTTATCGGGAAAATTATTGATTTTCACCTAGCTTTTCAAATAGGTTTGCATGGATTTGCGAATTTGTGCTTTCTCTCTTATTTTTTTGCTTAATAATAATTATTATTTTTAAAAAGAGTTTATTTATTTTTAGACAGAGGGGAAAGGAAGGAGAAAGAGGGAGAGAAACATCAGTGTGTGGTTGCCTCTCACGTGCCCCCCACCGGGGACCTGGCCCAAAACCCAGGCACGTGCCCTGACTGGGAATCGAACCAGTGATACTTTGGCTTGCAGGCCCGTGCTCAATCCACTGAGCCACACCAGCCTGCACTCATTTTTTGCCTAATTAGAATGGCTAATGGGTTGTCTGTTTTGCTGAAAATTTAAAGGACGTACCTGTTAGGTTTATTTGTCATTTCCACTGCTTTGCCCCCCAATTTTTTCTGCTTTTCTCATCATGAATTTCTTCCTTCTGCCTTTCTGGGTTTATCTTATGTTTTTTAAAAATAATTTCTCAAATTGGGTGTTTGCTTCATTTATTTTTGTTTGCGTGCATGTATAACATTTAATACTGTAAACTTTTCTTTGACGATGTGCACCTAATTTTTTTAGCTACGTACCACAGACTGGGGCGTGCGGCATGTCCATCGTTTTCCTTCAGAAGTCTACGTCGCTGCAACTCCTGCCTGTTTGCGGGCTTCAAATGGCCCCCGATCGTAGGGCCTTTCCATCTCCGACTGTGACTAGTTTCCGGTTTCCCTGACTGCGGTCAGCGAGTGTCTGTGCTATTTTTAATCTCCGGGGCGTATTCAGGCTTTCATCGCTAACGTTCTGCACACACGTGAAATGGACGCGCACCCGGGATCCCGGGGTTCAGGGTCTCCTGTGGGTGCCATACCTGCTCCCTGTTTGTCAGCCACATGGTTCAGGTCATCTCCGCCTGAGCCGTTTCTTTTTCTACTTGCTCACGTCTCTTACCGGGACGGGCGCACGGGGCCCTCCCAGCAGGCACCTCTGCTGTCCTCACAGCCCCGGAGGTCCGGGGCTTCCCTGGTTGGTGTGTGCGCCTTCCTCGGAAATGGAAGACTTGAACTCCGAGGAGTGTGCTGCTTTGTCTTTTTAAGTTTTGTTTCGTCTGGATTTTATCTTCCCTGATGTCAGGCTTTCTATCCTTGCCTTCTTTGAATTTGCCTGGAACATCTTTGTCTGCAATTTTACTTTTTGCCCCTGAATTTCTCCGTTTTAGACGTGTTGCTTGTATGCGGCACTGGATTTTGCTTTACGGGTTGCGCTGAGAATCCTGTCCCTCTGTGGACAGCCGAAGCCACTCTGCAGCTATGAGTGTGACTGCCGTGCAGCCTGGTCCTGCCGGGCAGTCTCCAGGAGTGGACTTCGCCTGTGCATCTGCTTTATTTGAGCTGTCTCTGTTTTCTGTATATATTTTCGCACTGGGGTGGTTTATATATACTTTTCAGGTTTCCCTTTATAGTAAGACATTCATATGCCACCTTTGGTTTCATTCAGAGTCCAGTCAGAGAAAAAAAGCCCGCCAGGGATCTGCTCAGGGAACATCCACTGTAGAGAATTGCCGCCCAGCAGGAGAGGCTCACAGCTCAGGGGCATGGGGAGCCTGGGGCAGGACACGGAGGTCGCCAGCGCTGCATCCAGGGCTCTGGCAAAGCCTCTGGGAAAGGAGCCGATGTGGAGGAAGCCGCCCTCCCTGCAGACCCCGGGAAAGGACGGGCACAGGCCCCATGGGATCTGTTTCCTGAAAACCAGACTGCAGGGTTGACCTGGGACAAGGTGCGGGTGAAGTAACACTGGCGAGAGGGGCGGGGACACACGTCAGCAGCTCTGAACGTGGCACTCAGCTAACGCACACACACAATGACACTCTGGGAAGCTCCTGAGAGAAGGCCTCACTTCTGTACCTGGTGCAGGGGCGGGGGCAGGCGACACGGGCGTCTTCCTTGTTCACGAGCCTCAGCCTCCCCCCACACCCTGAGCCAGAGCCCCAGCTCCTGCGGCTCCTCCCCCAGTGCAGTGCGCCCACTTTCATTCACGAAGTGTCCGAGTCCTCGGCCGTGTTGCCTTTTCGTTGGATGCTGTGTGGAAAGGGTGCGTTTTTTGCCGGGATGTTTGTGGAAGCACCGAGATGAAGAATTGCTCCAGATTCCCTTCCCTTCCGCTCTGCTCTGCCTCACACGTGCACACACACGCGAGTGAGCGAGCGAGCCACACGGTAAGCTTTCTGAAATCAGAGAGAGAAAGTCGACAGACGGCTCAAAGGAGGTGGACACAGGCCTTGTTTTCATCAAAGCCGCGGAGACGAGGGAAGGAGCGGGTGGGTGCTGAGGTTTGAAAGAGCATGTTCGTGGCAGGCGAGCCTGCAACCTCCTGCCCCGCCCCCACGCCCAGGACGCCCACCTTCGGGGTGAAGGGCAAGGTCACGCTCGGGGGTCCGAACCAGGGTGTCGGGTCAAAAACTGTGGCGACCCCAAAGCACCTAGAGGCATTCTAAAGGTGAAAGGGCTGGAAGGCTATTCATCAGTGTGTAAAATGCCACCTCTAGGTAGCAAAACAGATCAGTCACATTTTATTTCTGTTATCTTTGTGTCACACTTACTTGTACTGTTGTGTAAAGTGTGTTGACAATGTATTGCTTTATTAGCCAGAAAATTATAGTTATTAGACGTGAACCAAGACTAGTTCTCTGGCTTCCATGGACCAATCAGCACTGTAGACAGCCCGCCCCAGTCCGCCCGCCCCCGCCCGCCTGGGTCTGCCCATGACTGCAGAGCAGAGCTGGGGGGGGGGACCCCGCCTGGAAGGTGCCCGTCTGGGGCTCTGCATGCGGGACCACACATGACGAATCTCTCCTCCCTCACCCAAAGGTGGTGGGCCTTGCAGGCTGGCGGGGAGAGAATTTGAAACGACTTTAAAAGTAGTTCGTGGAGGCGAGATGCACATGACGGGGGCTGGCCATTTTCAGAGTGAGAGATGAGGAGGCATCAGGTGCACACACAGCGTCGCCTGGCCACCACCATGGCAACACCTGACAATGTCACCCACTGTTCCCTTACCCCCAGAGCACAGCCCATTCAGCCTTAAGCAGTGTCTCCTGCCCCCTCCCACACCACCCATCTGCACTCAGTTGGTAAGGTTTTTTTAACGGGAAAAAAAATTCCTTTCCTTTTGTAATTTTGAAAAGTAATTATAACCTCTGTAGAGGCAAATGTTGGGCTGCTGTTTGGGATCCCTGGGGAACCGACCCCAGGTGCAGCCCCAGGTGCGGCCCCAGGGTTCGCCGGCGTTCGGCTGTCAGAGCCCGAGCCAGAGCCCGATCCAGAGCCCGATCCAGAGCCCAGCCCGTGACGGCCGGTGGGAGCACAGCCGCCTCCTGCACCAGCTGTTTCTGTAGGAAACCTCCCCGTTCTTGGCTCTCCAGTGTGAACGGATGCGCTCAGCACTAAAAACGCCTCCTGAGAGCGTCTGCACGGGTTCCAGGTTGTGGCGCGTGATGTGCCCAGTGACACGGACGATGCTGATGACATCGACACTCCTGCCACTCCCCAGGCCCCGTCAGAGCCCCCAGAGGGGCCCTGTGGGGACCGGTTCACCTCAGGCCCACCCCCAGGCATCGTCACGGGGGAGGCGTTTCTGAGTCGTCACAGGGACTTGGAAAGTGAAATTTCCTAACAAGCTTCCATTTCAAATGTAAGCATCTCCAATAATTTAAAATAACGAGACTTTTAAAGTTTGCAACTGCCTTAGGAAGGAGGGAAAGTGTGACTACCTCATGGGGGCAATGGAGGGACAGGAGCGGAAGGAGACGGGGAGCAGGGGTGGGAAGGGGGAGGCCGGCAGGGAGGGCATGCCTAGTGGCCCGTGTGCAGCCTGCTGGGCTCCGAGCAGGGTGGGCTGTCTGGGGCGTCAGGGCCACCTGCAGCATCCCATCCCTTTGGGCTGGGTGAGGGCCGTCTTCCTGCTGTTACAGGGATGAGACGCCGAGTCTTAGAGAGGTTCCATGGTCTCTCCCCCAACCTCCAGGGTCACCTGGCTGGCAATGGTGCACCTGCTTCACAGCCCACCCACACTCAGTCTGCCAGCCCACCGATCCTTCTAGAAGCCTCTGATGACAATTTCAAAGTGCTTCCTGGAACAGAACTTGAATACATTGTCTATTGTGTCCTCCTGTCCCCCGGTTTTTCTCCCCCACTTAGGCCACCCCAGGACCCCCATTGTGGCCAGGACCCAGTTGCAGCTGAGGACAAGATGTATGTGTTGGACTTTTCTTTCAACTTTTTTAGGGAGGATAAGAGAAACGTCAAAAAGGGAAAGAAAAGGCCAATGGGGACAGACCCAGAGCCACACAGGAGCCAATGGGACAGACCCAGAGCCACACAGGAGCCAATGGGACAGACCCAGAGCCACACAGGAGCCAATGGGACAGACCCAGAGACACACAGGAGCCAATGGGACAGACCCAGAGAAACACAGGAGCCAATGGGACAGATCCAGAGACACACAGGAGCCAATGGGACAGACTGCGCACAAAACCCATGGACGAGGAATTTGAAGGAGAGAAACGTCCTGGTTGGATGGACAAGGGGTGAGGAGGGAACCCCGACTTTGCTTCATTTGTAGAACAGGTTTGGCTGGGGTTTTCTCATCAAAGTGAGAATCCTGGACTCCCTTTGGACTGCCTCCTTCCATCGGTCACCCCTCGATGAGCCTATGGGACACGCGTCAACTGAGCCGGGAGGCGTCTGCCCCAAGGGTGTCTGGGTGAGGTCCGAGCTGGCCGGGCAGGGGGGCTTCACAGTGAGAGTCCATGAGGCTTCCCCGTGAGAAACCGGTCCCGGGGGAGAACCTCGCGCTTCTGGGAGTCATTGGTTTAGTGCTTCCTTTCCTGAGGCGTTTCATGGCACTCGCACGCCGAGATCTGCTAACCGGCCAGGCTCCGACAACCGAGTCAGCGCTGAAGTATTTGTTGATGAGCAGATTTTATTTTTAGCTGACAGGCTGGCCAAGCAGGAGGCCACGTGGAGGGGATTGGGGTTGAACAGGGACACCTCTTCCGCCCAGTGCAGGAAAGGATCATGAACACCGCTGGGGACCCTGAGCCTGCTGGGGCTGCCGGGCTTCCCCTGCGGGCTGTGGGCTGGGGAGTGGAGCTCTTTGGTCTTCGAAGTTTGGGAGGAACAAACGTGTCCTTCTGCCGTCAGCGTTGGGCTGACTTGGCTGGAACCTCTGGAGAGCTGGTCGGACCTGCCCGCCCTGCCCTCCGGGGCTCTGAAATCTCTGTTTTCCGGATTCCCTGTCAAGTGGGGTTCTTCCCACCGTGACCAGAGAGCCCCCCCACCCCCCATCAAGCTCTCCACTGAGTCCCCTCTGCCCAGGCCTGCTGCCAAACCACCTTCAATGTCACCCCCCCACTCCGGAAGTCTCAGAGTCTTAGTCTCTTTCCAGTAGCCCTTGACCTCCATCAGCCCACATGGCAGGTGGGGCGCTGGGCCCTCCAGGGAGGCCGGGTCACATGACCCAGGTCAGGGTGCCCCGGAGAATTGTGCCTGCCACAGCGCTGTCCTCAGGGGGAACAAGTCAATGGGAGGAGAGTTAGAGGGACACAGTGATTCTGGTGCTGCTAGGAGGCCTGGGACAGCAAGCAGACCCCTTCAGGACGAGGCCCTGAGGCACACAGATGGCTGTGCCGAGTGGGTTGGCTGGGTTTCGTTTCTTTCCACAGAAGCAGCAGGAAGAGGCCCAGATGGCCCGTCACACGCCTGGCCCAACAGCTGGTGCACAGGGCGCGCCTGGGATGTTGTCACGTCCTTGTAAAAGGGACGAGGAGGATAGGAGAGAAGACGGGGCCACAGGCCTCCACGGCCACACCTGAAGAGAACTGCAGTGTTGTGGCTTGTACCTCTCTGTCCTGGGGGTCACAGTGTTGTCACGATCACTCAGAGATGCTGGCATCATGCCTGCATCACAGGCAGCTCTGGCCACTGGGGGTAGAAGGCTGGGCTCCAGGGGAGAGCCAGGGTGGTGTTCACGAAGGATGGGGGGTGCCCGGCGTCCCTGGGCTTTGTGGCTGCCAAAGGCGGGGGGCACCCAAGAAGCCAGGAGACACAGTTTGAGAAGCTATGTGGGCTGGTGGAGGGTCAAGGGCACCCCTTCCAGGGGCTGCTGCCAGGTTCTAAGGTTAGAGGCGCAGGCTTGAGCTGGGACCCAGGACAGAAGCCCAGGGCCACCAGGGCTCAGGCGAGGAGCATGACACCCCCCGTGGCATGCAGCCAGCAAGGGCAGAGCTTGAGTGTCATGTGGCCCCCACCCAGAGTGGCTGTAGTGAGCTTGGCCACTTGTCCTCTCGGGCCTCCACTGAGGTTACTTCGGAACACCCACGCTGCACCTGACATGTGACAGGACCTTCTGGGACTGACAGTCCAAGGACACTGTGAGCCCTGGCTGGTGTGGCTCGGTGGACTGAGTGCCGGCTTGAGATCCAAAGGGTTGCTGGTTTGATTCCCAGTCAGGGCATGTGCCTGGGTTGTAGGCCAGGTCCCCAGTAGGGGGCGTGCGAGAGGCAACCACACACTGATGTTTCTCTCCCTCTCTTTCTCTCTCCCTCTGCCTCTCTCTAAAAATAAGCAACTAAAACCAGGCCAGTAGCCTCTACAACATGTTCTCCAGGTCACACTGGGCCTTGCCATAGCTGTCCCCACCCCTCCCCCCCACGCCACCGCAGCCCCTGGCAGCCCTGTGAGTCACTGCTGCCAGGCTCCAGCACCCCCTCACGCCTGGGGACCCACTCTCACGCCCCTGCAGGACTTCAGAACCCCTCCGGCCCCCTTCCCCCGGCTTCCCTTCCTCCTGCCCACCCTCAGCCCACACTCTCTCTGCCCCCAAGAAGGTTTTGAGGAAGTAACTAACTACAGAGAGACTAAGAAATTGCTTTCTCTTTCCACTCCACAAGAGTTCTTTCCTTCAGTCACGAATGGCAGTGTAGTGTCACCAAATGCCGTGCTTTCTATTGAATGATATGATCATGATTTTTTCCTTCCAGTCAGTTTTTGTAGCGATTGTATTTCTGGGTTTTCTAGTGTTCAGCTGTCCTCGCTTTCCCGGGGTCTGACAAACCTGGTCCTGACTTATGGGTTTCTTTTTTTCCCCCCATGCATTTTAGAATTCTGTTTGCTAGCATTTTATTTAGGATTTTTGGATCTGTGTTCATAACTCTAAAACATTAGTTACCTCCCCAGCTTTACTGAGGGTCAGTTAACAAAGACAATGACGTGTATTTACAGCGTCCACGAGGCGACCTGGTCCGAGTGTGGGCTGTGGGGTGGTTTCCTCCGGCAGGCGGTTCAGCTCACCCTTTTACTGTGTGGTCTGGATGCTCCAGATCGAGGCTCTTAGCAAATTCCGAGCGCGCAATGCAACTGACAGTATTACCCGTGGTCGTGAGGCTGAACATCAGATTCCCAGAACTCACTCATCTTGTGGCTGACGGCTTGTGCCCTTTAAGCTACATCTTCCCGATCCCCCACCCCCAGGCCCTGGTCACGGCCGTTCTACTCACTGCTTCCGTGAGCTCGGCTGTTTAAGTGTTTAGGTTCCACGCGTAAGTGAGACCATACAGGGTCTGTCTGGCTTATTTCCCTGAGCATAGTGCCCCCCGGGTTCACCTGTTTAGCCCAAATGGCACGAGTCCCTTCTTTCTTACAGACGAATAGTGTCCCCCGTGTGTGTGTCTGTGATACCACATTTCACTTGTCTGTTTATCCATCCGGGGACACGCAGGACCTGAGCCGTTTCCACGTGCGGCTGTCGTGAACGCCGCCGCGGTAAACACGGGGGTGCAGGCCCTTCCAGGTGCGTCATTTGCCTCCTGCGGATGAACGCCCAGAAGTGGGGTTACTGAGTCGTATGGTAGCTGCATTTTTAATGTTTTGAGAGCACCCCACACTGTTTCCCACAGTGGCTGCACCAATTTACATTCTCACCAACGGAGCACAGGGGCTCCCCGTTTTCTCCACAGCCCCCTCAACACTCACCCCTTGTCCTTTCCATAACAGTCGCCCTAACCTGTGTGAGGTGGTGTCTCTGGTTACCTGTGCATTTCCTGGGTGATCGGTGACGCTGAGCCCTCTCCCCGTCCCTGCTGGCCACTCGTCCGTCCTCTTCCGGAAAGTGTGTGTTCAGATCCTTGGCCCGCCTTTGGAATGGGTGTGTGTGCTTACTCTTTTTGTTATTGGGTCGTGTGAATTTCTAACGCATTTCGCATGTTCACTCCTTACCAGGTCTGTGGTTTGCAAGTGACCTCTCCCCTTCTGCAGGCTCTCTTTTCCTGGTGCTATTGTTTCCTGTGCTGGTAGAAGCTCTTGCTTAGTTTCCCTTTAGTTTTTCTGCCTCATGTGGTCCTCTTACCAGGGGTGCTCGCCCTGTGGAGGGAAAGACCCTTCCTTCCTTTGCTAGTCTTTGGAGCATGGCAATCACAGTAGAAACTTCAGGAATAGCCATTTAATTTTTAAAGAAAATGACCCACCATATATGAGATTTCAAATATATTGGTCCAAACTTGTTTATTTATTCTAGTATCTTAATCACTGCATGCCAGTAATTATTCTGATTTTTCATTTCTAATATTCATTCTTGTCTTTTTCTTGATTAATCGAGGAGAACATAAATTTGTCTTTTTTATCAGCCCTTTGGATTTTTCTACTACTCCCTATTGCTTCTTTACTTAATACTTTTACTTAATAATTTTGACTTTTATTATTTTTTATTTTATTTTGTTGATATTATCTAAATTTCTATATTGAATTCTTAGCTCATTACTTTAAAATCTCCCTTGTTTTCTGAAACACACGTTTATATTAGTGTACGTCCCTTCTATTTCCCTCTATCTACTGCCCACAGATGTTCGTGGAAAGCTCTTCTGTTCTCACTCAGTTCTCAGGACTTATAATTTCCATAACAATTTATTCCAGACTCAAGAATTATTTAAAAGTGTTATTTAGTTTCCAAATATATGGATGCATTTTAGCTGACTTTAAAATTTTATTTCTGAACTTATTGTGGGCCTCATGTTTTTAAGCTTTTTGGAATTTTTCAAGACTTTCTTTGTGATCCATTATGTATGTAGTCAAATTAAAAAAAAACATTTTATGTGTTTGAAAAGAATGTGTAGTCTGTATTTGCGGGGGCCTGGGGATTTCCCCTGCATTGCTGTCTCCTTCTCCGCCTCCTCCAGCTCCTTCTCCAGCTCCTTCTCCATCTCTTTCTGTATCTCTCCACCTCCTCCAGCTCCTCCTCCTCCACCACCTTCTCCAGCTCCTTCTCCGCCCCCATCTCCACCTCAGGCAACATCTCCCTCCCCTCCCCCACTTCCATCTGTACCCCTATCTGTCACCCATCTACATCCAATTGATCTACAATAGATCAATTATGGTATTTCCATCTTTTCTATTCTTACTGACATTTTGAAAACTTGATTTATCTGTTGGTAAGAGAAGTACATTTTTTACTCTGATTATGAATTTCTCAACTTCTTATAGCTCTGTCAATTTGTGCTTTGTATATTTGAGGCTATCTTATTGGACGTGTGGGTATTGAAGATTATTCATCTTCTTAGAGAGTTGTTGTTTTTATCACCAGACGTGATCTTTTCTCACTAATAGTGCTTTTGCCTTAAAGTCTATTGTGTACAGTGTTCACGAAGCTCTTCAATCTTCCATTTGGCTCGCGGCCGCCTGTGCCATTCCCCCTCCCTTCCCTTCCAGCCGCTCTGTCTCCGTGCACTGAGGGTTTCTTCCCGGAGTGTGCGCATTGAATACCGGAGGGCTAAGGTGTGGGGCAAACACAGCGCGCGGTGAGTAAGTCAGCACTTCATTTTTGTTCTGTCTTTGAGAGAGTGCTTACTGGTGGCCATCCTGCGGAGTCGTGGGCTTCAGCAGGTCCCGCGATCACATCCCACTTTCAGGCTGCCCCCACCTCTGGGGGCGGGGCATAGACACCAGCATTCACGACACTCCCAGGGTGACTCCAGTTTGCGGGCAGATTTGGAGGCCGCTGGCGCAGGCACAGAAATGCCCTCAGTCGTCAGATGCCTGATACACTGGGGGCGGTTTGCTCGACCTCCCCACCGGTGGCCGCTTTTCCTCAGCGTGTGCAGCCAGTGCTCGGGCTTCTGGCCTCTGCTTGCGTTGCTGAAAACTCTGCCACTAATGTGCCATTTCTTTCTGGTGTTTCAAACGTTTGACTTTTTTGCTTGATGCCTTTCATCATATGTCTATGTCTCGTTTCCTTTAAAAGTGTATTCTTATCTCCCAGTGAGTTTGTTCGATTGAGGACTCATACATTTCTTCAGCTGGGGATAATCTATGCCGTTAGCAGCTCACGTGTGTCCACACGCCCGTTCTCCTTGTTTTCTCCTCCTGGAGCTCCTGGAAGAGGCACCTTGGATTCAATCTCTCCTTCACTTCCCTGAACTGACTTTCCGTCCCTCGGTGCTGTGTTCTCAGTGATGCCCTCGGTTCTGTGTTCTAATCCGTTGGTTCTCTTTTCAGTCACATCCAGTGGACACTTTAAGCAATCTACTGATTTTTATGTGTTTATTTCAATGATTGCATTTTTAGTTCCAAGATTTCCAAATGGATCCACCTTACACATGAAATTTCTGGTCTCACTTAATGGTTGTTACCCATTTTATTTCCATAAATTGTAACGATTTAAAAAAAATTGTAACAATTTCAAATTGAAGCAATTCTCCTTATTTCTATATGTATGAATTCTCCCATGATTTAGTTCTAATAACTGTGTCTTATGGCAATAGGTTTCCTCAAGTGGTTTATACTTTTTATTTGAAAGTTCACTTTGCCTTGGAGTTTTCCCCATGCAAATTGGTGCATAACTGTGTAATTCTAAAGAAAACCCCCCAAACATCGCTGAAAGGTAAAGGTTAATAGCTAACATCCTCAGTACAAGAAGGGCTCTTGAAAGAAAGAAGTAAAATTTCCAAGAAATTCCAAACAGGGTCATAAGCAGATCATCTATTACAGAAATCGTTTAATAAACAATCCAAGTAGTTGACCTCACCGATAGTCAAAAATGTAAAGTAAGATAACAATTAGTTCTGTTTTCACCCTTAAGTTACAAAAAGGTGAAGCGACGATGACGTTCGAGGCCAGTGACGTTATCACGGGACAAGAATGCGTCACAGCTGGTGGGGTTCGAACGGACCAGGGGAGCCACGGGACAGAGCGGCGGCGAGGCCACCCGTGCACGAGCCCTCGCCCGGCACTGGGCGGGCACGGGACAGGTGTCAGAAGCAAAACCGCATTCCCCGGAGACAGGACAAAAACTCCTGAGCACGGATTTTTCAAAGCCAACAAGTGGGTTCAACAACGCACTCACTGTTGAAAGACGCACAGAACGCCGGCTGGATGGGAATCTACAAGTGCGTCACGAGCGGTTTCTTTTGGTCGATGGGGGTGATTGTTTCTGTGTCTCTTTGTACTGCTGTGTGCTTTCCAAATTTTCTGCAGCTCAACGTTCTCTCTTCAGTTGGTCTGAGACGGTGAGCGATGGGAAGCCAGAGGGAGGAGAGGCCTGTTCCAGGCAGGGCACCTTTTCCGATGCCAGTCTCTGAACGGATATGGCCAGGGCCCGCGCCCTGGAAGCAGCCGGCCCGCGTCGGTCTGCACCGGCCAGCGTCCCCACTCTCCTCTCCTGGACGCACCTGCCTATCCGCAAAGACGCAGGAGATTCTCTGTTTCCTCTGGCAGCACGTTCCCTCAGGCAGCTCTGCAGGTCATGCAGTTTTTCTGTAGACTGACCTCAGGAAATGCGTTTGGTGACAACGGATATAGATTTTATTGTAATGCTGCTTGGAGGGCTTCTTGGGAATGAGGGTGCCAGTCCCTTGCGGAGCTGAAGAGTGCTGCTGGTGCCCAGTGCCTGCTGGCCGCTGCCAACCTGGCCCCCATGGGGAGGCTGGGTAATGTCCGGAGACACCTGGTTGTCACAGTGGGGTGGGGGCGGGGAGTGGGAGGGCCAGCTGGCATCTGGTGTTTGGGGGCCAGGGATGCTGCTAAACACTTCACAGGGCACAGGCCAGGCACACATGGCTCCGTGTCCTGGGAGGGTGTCAGAAGGGCCAGGGCGGGCAGAGCTGTTTCAAAGGCCTTGTTTATGGAACCCACGGGCTTTTGTACTTGTTTTCTTTCCCTGTACACAGAAGTACTATTAATGCCTTTTATGCCAACACACCTACTCAAGTGGATTTTTTGCAAGTAATTTTTAAGCTTCAAAATGTCCCTTATGAATAAAATAATAGCATTGAATAACTTATTAAGCCACTACTGACTCCTTGATCACTAGGAAGATCATAAGTTTTAAGGACGGAATGGTGTGCCTGAGACGATATTGTGGATATCCAACAGAACTTTCTAGAACCGATGGTCAGCAGACTCCGGGTGAGGCCCTGGGTGCTCGGCGGCCAGCCCTTCGGTGGGTGCTGCTCGTTCCCCGCCCCCACCTCTGCCTGGCCCACCCGAAGGGTGCATCTGAGCTCGCTCATGCGAAGGAGCTCCTGCAAGGGGCCGAGTGGAGACAGATGTTCTGTCTTTGTTCAAAACAGTTAACACATGAGCCTCTGCCTAATTTACGTCATTTTGCATTTCCATTAGCAACACCCTCGGCACGAAACCATAAGTGGGCTGGAGGCATCTTAGGGTGGCCCCTTGGCCAGCTGCAGGAGGGGCCCTCGGGAAGCCGGGGCCCTGGGCTCGCCCTCACTAGCCCTCCGACCTGAGAGGGCCGCTTCGGCTCTGCTGTCCCCACTTCTCTGCCCATGGAACAAAGAGTCAATCAGAGGGTCTTCTGGGCTCCTTGTGGCTCTGGGACGTTCCGATTTTGCAGCGTTGTCTCAAAGACAAGCGCGGGCGGTCGGTGCGCGGAGCAGCCCTCTTTGTGAGGAGTTCTTTCCCTGCTGCCCCTCTGCAACCTGGGGGGCGGGTTCGACTTCCTCTCCTCAGTGTTTCTTTTAACAGAAGCAGCCCGACTCACTAGTTAATATGAGTTTGTTTGGGATGATTCCAGAAGGAAAACGAGTTCAAAGACTTGTTTGATAGGAAATGAAACCAGAAGTTAGTTGCTTGTGCGTGTGGTTGAAAATAAAATTATAAGCTGAAGGTATAATGAGTTTCTGAGTTTCTCTTCTTCCTGGTGTTTCTTAACACACACACACACACACACACACACACACACAACACACCACTTTGAAATAGAAGAGTTTGGAATCCTCACATTTGGCTGCTGCGTTTTCCTTTAATTAATAACCGTCCCTGACATTGCCATCTGGCGGAGCGACCTAACCAGGAAGTAATCAGGAAGGCATTACCCAACACGTTGCCAGTAAATTAGAACGTGGCAACCGAAGACATCTGCGTTCGGTTGCCCTTGATCTTTCCACGGGCCATTAGGAGTGACTTCCACAGGGTTCACGCAGGTAGAGGAAGAGCTGGGAGCGCTGACAACCTGAGTCCAACCGGGGGGCAGAGCGGGGCTCCGCTGTGCTTGTACAGCACTGCCACCGACCCCGGCAACGGGCCAAGTTCACGTGCACCGCCGCCTGGAGGTCTCCTGGCTTCTGAGGCCCTTTGCCCCACTCCCCAGGCTAATGATGTAGCATGAGGTTCTTGGGGGGACAGTGTGGTGGGAAACGTTCTAAGAAAGCCCCCAAATCCCACCCTGGTACACCCCCCCCATCTACTACGTGACTGGGTGACCACAGCGGAGTCACTCCTCTCAGGTTGTTAAATGGCATGCCGCCTTGAAGGAGAGAGACACACGGGGAATGTGACCTAAGCACACAGCCCTGGAAACCCGGGTCTGGAGGTCAGAGGTGGAGGGGCTCAGTGGGAGGGTCATCGCCGGAGCTGGAGGGAAAAGCAGCCCATTGAGGATGGCCAGCCAGGAGCCAGGGGCCTCGTGGGGCCCTGCAGCCACCGGCAGCGCGATGCTGCCAACCACCTGAGTGGGCTTGGAGCGGACACTCCCCTGTTAGGCCTCTAGAGAACGTGGCCTAGCCGCCCCCTGGGTTCCAGCCTTCGGGACCCAGGGGAGAGAGCCCAGCCCCGCTGTCCTGGGCTGTCTGTCTGCTGCGTTGTGGGTTCGCAGATGGGGAGCTTAAAGTCCGTACGTTGGAGGTTGTCTGATGTGCGGGAATCAAAACGACTACAGTGGCTGCAAGCACAGCCTGAATGAACACGGTGGCCTTAGCCACACTAGTGTCACCCCTTCCCGGCGGCTCCCTTGGGTGCGCCACTCCTCACAAGCACCCCATTGTCTCCAGCACCGTTTGTGCCCGCGCTGCAGTGGCACTGGGGGAAAGCCTGGACTGGGGGGTGGGGAAGCAGACTCTGGTGGGTTCTGCTTCGAGTGGCCTGACCCTGTGGGAGCAAGTCACTGTGCTCAGGGGCCGTGGTCCAAGCCTTAGCCTGGAAGTCTTGCACTCAGCACCATCTGAAGTCTGGGGGGCACACCTGACCTTCTCTGGTCTGTGTCTACCCCCTGCCCTCCCCGAGGGATCCATGAGTCTGTCCCTGAGCCCTTGGGGCTGGGGTGTCCCCGCTACCTGGCCTTTGGAGGTAGGGACATTGCCTCTTCCACACCTAGTCCTTCCCGGGGGTTGCTGTGTATAGTGAATAAGCCAGTTACTGTCCCAGACAAAGGCTTCATGGTAGGGAGCAGGCAGAATTGAGCCGTGAGCCGGCCAGGTGCAGGGTCGCCCCTCCTCACAGGTCCTCAGCGAGCACAGCCCTGCGGCAGAACCCTGGAGGGCGGCCCCTACCCGCAGGCCAGGCTGGGCTGTAGTGAAGCCCGGAAGGTGGCTGGGCGAGGTCGGGTTTATGTGTGCAAGCGGGCGGGGAGGGCAGCGGCGGAGACTGCGCGCAGCAGAGGATCAGACGGCCCTGCTCACTAGTCTGCTCGCTCTGCACAGGATGAGCCCGCAGCCCGTGGACGGTCTCTCTGCCCCGGGACCCCGCGGGCCACAGGAAGCGAGGTCGCCGCCTGATGGTCCCATGATGGCCAGACATATGGGCAGTTTTGTTTTGGTCCCCATCCCCCATCTTTTTATTGTGGTAAAAGACACCTAACATAAAATTCGCCATCTGAACTGTTTGTAAGGGCAAGGCTCAGGGGCGTCAGGTATGATCATACCATGGAGCAACCCCCTCCCCAGGCTCCTCTTGCCCTGCCAAGCTGCGACGGCCCCGTCCCTCTGCCCATCTCGCCCAGCCCTGCCCCCTGTGCCCAGGGGGTGGGCCACTCCAGGGACCTCTGGGAATGGAACCTTCCAGGTCTGGTCCTCCAGCATCTGGCCTACTTCACGCAGCACAGTGTCCTCAAGGTCCGCCCCTGCAGTGGCGGCCATGTTCCTGACTTTAAAGACCGGACACTATGTGTGTGCGGATGGCCTTGGCGCACTGCTCTGCCCGGGCTGCTTCCTGGCCCGGCTCCTGAGGGCGATGCTTCCGCGAACACAGATAGGCTCCTGTCTGTGTTTATGGAACATTTTTTATGAAGCGCACAAATACTACATATTCAGTTCAGAGAAGGCTTCCATGCTCTGGCTCCGGGGGGCTCATGGCGGCTGAGTTTGTCTTCCTAACTGGGCTCTTCTGGCAGGCGGAGCTGGGAGGCGCAGAGTTTTTAAAAGGCAAAGCGCTTCTTGAGTTAAGTAGTTCTATTTCCAGCTCCAAGTTAGGCCCGTTACACTTCCCTCGACTTAACTGACCTGCGTGTGTCTCCTTCCTCCAAGTCAGAACTCTGGTCTCCCTGATGCCACAGGAACTGCCAACGTCCTTACCGTGCCGCACGCCCATGGCAGTCTCCTGCTAGTGTGCCGCCCAGCCGCCCAGTGATTCCTGCATGTAGCGTGTGTGCGTGCGCACACACATGTGTGTTGAGGAGGCACGCTCAGTAGCTGCTGTCTGGTTTGTTACCGGCCTGCAGCACAGCCATGTTCACCGGCTTCATCTCACTTAGACCCTCCCGCTGCTTTTCCGCAGCTGTTTCGTGTGAGGACGACCAATAGGGACCCTGAGTCAGACCCAGGAGAGAGTGTGCCGTTTGGGGAAGTCCAGCTCCCATGTCTGTCCTCACGGCCCTCCCTGTCCTTCTGCAGGTGACCGTGTGGGACTTTACGTTCAATCCTTTCACTTAAACATACTCATATTTTTGCATTCTCCCATATTTTCAATGCACAGTAACTTGCCATCCACTTCGTCGTCACGTATCTGTCCCAGCCTTTCTCCCGCTTGGCACTGGGAGCCGCATCATAGCTGTCATGGAACATCCCGTCCCTTTTAAGGGCTGTGTACTACTCCATCGGGTCACCGCACCGTGGGCAGCCGCCTCCCCCCCACCCCTGTCCACAGGCTTTGCGTTGTTCCCCATCTGTCGCTGTTTTATGAGGTCATCGCGGTCAATTTTATGCGCATGTCTACTGCGTTTCCCCAGGGCATCTTTTGGGTAGGATTCTGGAGGTGGAATTGCTGGACCGAAGGGTAAGTGAATACGCCATTTTGCCAGGTATTTTGAAATTCCACTCCGCGGGAGAATGCGCATTTTAATCCCCGTCTGCAGTGTACGAGGGTGACTCTTTCCTCGTGGCTGTGCCAACAATGTGTCATCGTGCTTTGCAAAACCCGATATATTTCCAAATTCAATAGGCTGACCGTTGTGTTTTGAGAAAATCTGGAACATTTGATTCTAGTGTGCTTGTAACCTTTTAGTACACAAATAACTTGCAACTTGAGTAAGCAC
This sequence comes from Tonatia bakeri, assembly GCA_004024845.1. Classification (NCBI taxonomy): domain Eukaryota; kingdom Metazoa; phylum Chordata; class Mammalia; order Chiroptera; family Phyllostomidae; genus Tonatia; species Tonatia bakeri. Next base: position 34,563 of record PVIA01011828.1, read on the forward strand.
TGAATCGTAGAAATTAAGAAACTAATGAAAAGGAAAGGAGGTTAAAGCACGCACATTTCTGAAACAACCTGAAGAGTGGAAGTGCCCTCTGCATCCTCGGAGGCCGGCGGTGTCCCTCACGGCTGGGACTGTCCTCGCAGCCGGGTTCACCTTCGCTCCGACATGCGTGGCACGGCTCTCCCCCACCCCACAGCTGCTCCCAACTGTCACCGGGGCTGTACTCCTGCCCGAGCGGGCCCATCGTCCCCCTGTGTTTGGGACTCTGGCCTGTACCTTCCGATCCGGGCCTCTGCCTCCTGCTGCACACAGCCGGGCCCCCGCCCTTGCTTCCCCGTGTGCCCTGTTGGCCAGCGCAGGGTTTGGGGCCCGCGTCGGGGCAGGGCTGTTCCCCCAAGTCGGTGCGTCCTCCTGGCTGCTGTGCCTTTTACCTTCCCCTCACCGTAACCAGCGATCGTTGCCCACCTTTCTATGCAGATGTCGGCTTGCTCACGTCTTTCCTTTGTGCTTCCTTCCGGTGTCAGTGCTTTAGGGTTGTGAGGTGATCTCGTGTCACCGTAATGAAACACGTGGAGGGTAAATGAACGTCTGGAAGGACAGAGAAAATGTGTGAGCACAAAGCCCAGGGGCAGCTGCTCCTGACGCCTCTGCCTGCTTACCTCCGAGTGGTTCCTGTGCATGTACAGGTAACGCGGGTCACAGTGTGCACCCACGTTTCTGTCCTGACTTTTCATGTATTTCCTGCTCTTTCAGAGAATACATGGTTTCACTTGTTAATGGCATGCTCTCCTTCACAATGTCTTAATCTGTCATTTATTCTTTGTTTCCTTCTTCCCATATTTGTCAATTAGAAATATTTTGTCCCTCTTTTAGTTGAATGCATAGGTGATCTGTATTTATTATTTTTGTTCAAAATGAAAATTCAGATCTTGCTGTTTCTTATCTCCAAAGTGAGAGAGTGTTACAGTCAGAATACGCAGGGGACAAACCTGTGACACTCGCTCACCAGGAAATACCTGTGGGTGGCTCTCAGGTTGGTTTTCTGTTTACTCCCTCACCCCCCACCCCCAAGTTCTCTAACTTCCAGTCTCACCCAGAACTACGTCCCAACACACGTCGGTAAAGGACTTGTCTTCTGCAGCCGCACGATCTCACTGAGTCATATGTGTTTCTGGGTGGCTACACTGTTTCCATTCGGACAGCCCCGCTCAGCCTCTGTTGCGACTGAGCCTTTGCAGATCGTTTCTGGAGAAGGAGAGTATCAAATGACCAGAAGTGAAACCCACAGGTCAAGGCCAGCCAGTCTGTGAGCGGCTGCCGCCCATGTGCATGGCCAGTTTTTGGGTCTGATCAGCTCCCCCCGCTGCCCAGACTTCAGGGGAGTGCTGCTCAGTCCCGCCCCATTCAGCCCACATGGGATGCAGAGCTGGCTGACCTTCCTTGGTGATGGGAAGGATGGTGCTTTTCTCCAGTGATGGAGGAGATCAGACTTTCCCTCCATCTCCTTCCCACCTGGAGCTCTCAGGCGTCCTGGGGACAGGGGCCTGTTTTCCTCCCACGGTCTAACCGCTGGACCTGCTGTCTGTCCTCGGTCGGGCCCTGTGCAGCAGGCTCAGGAACAGGGACTTGAGGACAAGTGGTTCATTTTTGCCGCAACCCCGGACAGCATTGGCAGTGAGCCCGCAGCGAGACGCTGGGCGGGGCTGACAGTGGGGACATCCGTGACCACCGGGGGCTCTGGCCGCCCGAGAACCTGCCTCAGCACTGACCCCTCCGAAGGTGCTGGAGCTGGGTGTCTACCTGCCAGCTCTTGTCCTCCATTCCTTCGTGGCTGCTCCCATAGCCCCTCAACTCCCCTGTCCCGGCCCCTCCTGCTGCACAGGAAGGCTGGAGACGGGGCAGAAGGGCCCTGCTGTGGGGGGGCCAGGGGGACCCTGGAAGGCCACCTCAGTGACCGCCGAGGCCCATGGGGCATCGCCGCCTGACCGCCGTCCAGGTCACGCTGAAAACACCTCCACGGTGGGAGAATTCAGGGTGGACTTCGCTATGGGGTGGGGGCCGGGCGACCAGGGTCAGAAAGCCCTCCCGGCACTGAACCTGAGTGCTGCCCCTGACACTCCCACATTGTACCGGTTCTGCCTCCTGGGAAAAGAAAGTGGGTCAAATGCTGTTTTCCAGCGGAGTCTGGGCCACTCCCCAGAGAGCCGAGGCTGCTCTGTCGCACGCAGGGGACACAGGGCTAGGGACGTGGCCTGGGGCTGGCTGCCTCGTCGTTCTCCGGGTGACGGACCGGCCACTCGAGGCCCGTGTCAGGGCGCTGGCCCCGCAGCAGCGTGGACACAGGCGGGCCGGCTCGCCCCTGGGACTGGGGAAAAGGTCGCCGTGCGTGACTCTTTCGAGAGTCAGAGAGTGCTTATTCTCATTTTCAGATTTTTAAAACTCACGAATGCTTCCCGCCTACAAGCCAACAATGGCCATGTTTGTTCTTAAAGCCTGTAGACGGGCCAATTCCGTCAACATTTTAATCTCTTGCCGCCTGTGAATGGAATCGGGCTTCTACCTTCTTGCAGAAGAAGGTGGGTCCCAAAGACAAGCCTGACGGCAGCGGCTCTCCGCTCTCGCTCTGCGAGCAAACCGCTCACCACCGCCTACAGCGACAAGCCCGCGGCCGCGACGCCTGGGGGGCGGCGGGAGGAGGGGAGAGCGTACTCTGCACTCACTGGCTCTACTTCAAATATGCGGGCGGGGCACTCGAGTCTGGTATTTTGAGGACAGGGAGTGTGATAAATGAGGCCGTGAACTGAGTTCCACTGTGGTCGCTGGGCCCAAGTTGAGGAGGATTCATGGCAGAGTCCCGGCTGGGGGCAGGCCTCGGGGTCAGAAGCTGTGGCCTTTGGTCTCTGTAGACCCTCGTGGTGTGGTGCCTGGAGCACCTGCATCCCCTCAGTGGGCCCTGCCTCCAGCGTGGCAGGGGGCCTGGGCCTTTAGGAGGCTGGGGCTGGGGGGTGGGGGGTTCTGTTCAGAGCCCACGGGAAAACCTGCCAAGGGGAGATTTTTTTTTCCTGCCAAGGAAAACCTGCCAAGGAGAAGCCGTGCTCCTCGGGGGGGGAAACCAGCCCCCCGAGGAGCACGGCTTCTCCTTTGTCCCCCGCTGTCCCTCACCCCACAGCGGGCACTGCTCTCCTGGCTGGCAGGCTGCCTGTGCCCTCGGCTGCTGGTTCCAAGGGAGCTGGGACCTTGAGGGGCTGGCCATCCCAGAAGGATGCAGGTCTGGCCAAGAAGGAGGGGCTGAGAGCTCACATCCCAGCCTGGGGCCACCCCTGCCTGTCACCTGTCGGCAAAGATGAAGGAGGCCTGGCCCCTCCTCAACTCTGTAGCAAAATGGCAGGTGGGGAGGCCTGGGGCCATGTTGTCTTGTGATTATCAAAGGACCTCGGGAGCTGTACCTGTCTCATGACCACCGTCATCGATGGCTTTGGTGTTGTGGGGTCAGATGAAAATGGAAGATTTTAGGAGGCCAACATTAGTGGTCGCCTGATTCAGAAATTCTTTGAGTAGACATTCAAAGTTGGCAAAGCCTCCATGAGCTGAAATTCTATTCAAGAACAGATCAACGTTTACATATAAATTAGTCCAGAGTCGATAACGATATAGGAACATATGTTTCTGCAAATTTTGTTGACATTTCATTGGGTAAGGGACGGCTTTAAAATAGGGGCAGCTGTGGCATTTGCTGCGGTGGCCTCACTGGGGACCAGTGGGGGTTATAAGACAGGTCCAGGGCATGTGTTGGGGTCCTCGGCTCCCGCTGGGGCTGGCCCGTCACATGGCTGTGGTCAGAGGTGGGCCCTAGCGCCGTCCCAGCTGCCGGTCTCCTCAGCGGCACGGGAAGGCCTGTAATGATGCCCACCCCTGCACAACCCCTCGGGTCACAGTGACACCCTGGGTCCCTGGGCAGAACAGCAGCATGTGGGTCCCCGAGGGGTGGGAGCACTTCTTTGAACCACTGTCCAAACGGGGGTGGGTAGGCGTGGCCAAGCTCGTTTCCTTTCAGAGAGCGGAGTCTTTTCATGGTGTCGTCGAACAAAAATAGATTTGTTCACTATCTATTTTTATGTTAAAAGGATAGAAATTTCATTAACTCATAAAAACTGGATGAAAATGTCCAGTGCCACATAATGCTGGCAACAGATGTTTTGTTTCAAAGCATAAATGTCGTGTATTTTCCAACAGAGGACTTTTCCAGTCCCCACGGCCCTCACCACATGGCATGTCCCCTCCTCGCTGCCCACGCCCCCCTGCGCACCCACCGATGGCCGGGCTCATTGTCATGGGGCCCTGGGAGTCCAGGGTGGCAGTCTGCCGGGGCCGACCTCAGACTCTAGCTTGGCGCTGGTCACCAAGGGTGGCGTTCCTCCAGGTCACTCGTCCCCCCTTCTCCTCTGCCCTGGCCACCCTTTCTCCTGGTGTGGTGTCCCAATGAAGGCTTTCCAAGGGGACAGGGTGGGGGCACGACAGGATGGGTCCAGCCTCGGCCCACCCGGCACCGCCTTTCTGTGCAGTGGGCACACAACCGTGTGTGGAGACCTGCACGTCTGAGTTCCACACGTCACGTGCGGGGAACAAATTAAACAGTGCAGGCAGAATGCTCTATGCCGCCTGGTGTGCGGCTAGCGCCCCTCAAACGGGAGAAGGACAGAGATGATGACAGAGATGGTGGTGACTCAGGGGGTCGGGGTCAGGCCCACCCGGTTTGAGAAAATGACAGGGTGCGGCCAGATCGCCGCTTGTTTTGGTGAGAATGCTCCATAGGCGACGCTCGACTTGGCAGGCCTTCAGGGAGCTTCTCCCGCAGAGCCGCCCTGTGGGGCAGGAGCGGCAGAAATGCAGGGCTCACTGTACCACCCAGAAGCTCAAGGTTGCAGTGTAGCAATTAGGGGCCAGGCCTTCAGGTCCCGCCCCCCTTGTCTCCCCTGCCCCACCGTCCTGCCTGCCTCCCACTCCTGCCCACTCCGTTGGGACTGCCCCCTGTGCGTGTGGAAGAGGCTCCCAGTTTCCAGTCTCCCCCAGGTGACACCGCAGACGCCCCACTTCTTTCTCCCAGCCGTGGCCCCTGGAGCTCTTAGGGCACAACGAGGAAATGGAGAAAAGCACTCTTCCGTGCTTCCAGGCTGGGGAGGGGCCCCCGCTCAGGGCCAGGCTTGGGGGAAGGGGCAGACGTCAGTGGCCTGTGCATGGGGCTGCCGACGACGTCACCACTCATCCGCCCAGACGAAGTAGCACCACCCGAGAGACGTGTTTGTCATTGCTTGAAAGTCATCTGATTTACTGAAAAACAATTAGGACAGATGGGCACCCACAGGTGGCTGGTTACATACCTCCCTACGGATCCGTGATTGTTCTGGCTGTTCCGCGTGCCCACAAAGCCGAGTTTGTGTCTATGCGTTCACTCCCTATGTTCACTCGCCGGTTTTCCTGGGATGCTCCAGTGTCCTGATGGATATTAAGTATCATCTACTTGTGCCCTGGACAGGTGACAGACGTCAGTGGTGTGTCTTTGAGTTAATGAAACATGGCTCCATCTTGAAAATGCGTTTCATTTGGGGGAGTAACGGAACGGCCACGGACAGACGCTGGCATGGTGACGGGTGGGTCTCTGCAGGAGTGACCGAGAGGGGCTGAGACGGCCCTTGCTCCGCAGGACTGAATAGCGGGCCTCCCCACGTCTCCTGGGCCAACCCTTGGCTGCCTGGGGACGAGACTCCGGTGAAAACCCCAGCGGTGATGCGGGGACAGGACGGTGTGGGGTGTGTGTACGAGGATGGCCCAGACTCGGCCCTGCAAGCTGCGGCGGGAAGTGGCCGGAGGCCACGCATGGGGACGCTGGCGTGATACGTGTGCAGATGGTGCCGGCAGGCGACGAACGGTGTGATCAGAAACTACTCAAGATGAGCTAGGGTCTCTTTCTTTTTTTCCGTGCTTATTTCTTTAAATTATATTTCATTGATTATGCTATTACCATTGTCCTGATTTCCCCCCTCCGCCCCCCTCCACCCAGCAGCCCCCACTCCCTCAGCAACCCCCCCATTGTTCACATCCATGGGTCATGCGTGTAAGTTCTTTGGCTTCTCCCTTTCCTACACGGGACTTCATGTCCCCACGGTTATTCTGTGGCCACCTGTTTGTACTTCTCAGTCCCCCACCTCCCACCCGTGCCCCCCTCCTTCCCATCTGGCTTCCCCACCCACTCTCCGTATCCGTGATTCTGTCTCTGTTCTGCCTGTTCGCTTAGTTCGTTTTCTAGATTCAATTGTTGATACATATATCTTTTTTGCCATTTTATTGTTCACAGTTTTGATCTTCTTTTTCTTAAATAAGTCCCTTTAACATTTCATATAATAATGGTTTGGTGATGATGAACTCTGCTAGTTTTTCCTGGTCTGGGCAGCTCTTCGTCTGCCCTTCAATTGTTAATGACAGCTTTGCGGGGCAGAGCAATCCCGGCTGTAGGCCCCTGCTTTTCGTGGCTCCGAATACTTCCCGCCAATTCCCTCCAGCCTGCAAAGTTACTTTCAAGAAGTCAGCCCCAGTCTTCTGGGAACTCCCTTGTAGGTCACTAACTGCTTTCCTCTTGCTGCTTTTAAGATTCTCTCTTTATCTTTAACCTTTGGCATTTAAATTGTGATGTGTCTGGGAGTGGCCTCTGTGCGACCGTCTCGTTTTGGACTCTCTGTGCTTCCTGGACTTGCATGTCTATTTCCTTCACCAAAGTAGGGAAGTTTTCTTTCACTATTTTTTCAGGTAGATTTCCAATTTCTTGCCCTTTCTCCTCCCCTTCAGGAACCCCTATGAGGTGAATCTTGGACCTCTTGAAGTTGTCCCAGAGGCTCTTTACACTGTCCTCATTTTCTTGGATTCTCTTTTCTTCTTGTTCTTCTGCGTGGTTGTTTTTTGCTTCCTGATGTTCCAAGTCATTGATGTGATTCTTGGCTTCATCCACTGTACAGTTGTTTCCCTGTAGATTGTTCTTTGTTTCAGTTAGTGTGTCCTTTGTTTCTGACCGGGTCTTTTTTATGCTGCTGAGGTCCTCACTGAGTTCCCTGAGCATCCTGTTAACCAGTGTTTTGAACTCTGCATCTGATAGGTTGCTCATCTCCATTTCACTTAGCCCTGTTTCTGGAGTTTTGTTCTGTACTTT